>JAIPMN010000095.1:10324-47739 GCA_020650975.1 Apostichopus californicus | reverse complement strand
TTCCCCCCCCCCCCCCCCAAATGATGGTAACAAGGCCTTGTTTTGCAATTTACAGTAGATTTTACTGTATAAACTTGTTACACACTGTGATGTATCAGCATTTCAAAACATCTCTTATAACCAGCAATCCTGTGAACACCTCAAGGTTCCTTTACCCCTTGCATAATGACAAAATCACTGAATCATGGCAATTGAATTACTAAAGTCCATCAAGGATATACTGACTGATGAAATTTATTTCCAGGAAAGCTGTGATGCTCTGCAATGAATACATTTGACTGTGTAGTGCATCTCTGCAGACTACTACTTATGTGGGAGTGACTCAGCTGCATAATTAAGTTGGCCTTTGCATTCAAACTCAGTCTTGTTGTGTTGCTAACAGTGTTAATGGTTTGTTGTAGAGTCTGTCAAGGATGACACTGTTAATGTTGTGTATCAGATTTTAAGATTTTATGTGTTAAGTATTTACACATCATTGAAATACATACTAAAACACCATTTTTTTTGTGTTGTTGTTTGTAAATCTGTGTTCATGTAACCCTAGTCATGAATCTATAGGATTATAACACTTTCAGTGATATGTTGAAAATAAAATATTAAATTTTTAGGGGAAAATTAGCAGTGTCTAGATGATTATTTCATGACATACTTATCAGGGGTGACATTAAGTAAGGCATGCACATAACATAGAAAAATATATTGAAAAAAGGAAGGGGGGGGGGGCGTGGGATGGTGGATAGACCATAGTTTTTCAATTTTTTACTAAACAGGACCATTGTAATATTTGTATAACATTACCATTAAGATGCAGTATAGAATAGCATTAGACTTACAGTAAGTGTACAAGGTTACTGATCTACACAAAGACCTGTCTAAATACAAATACTTTGAATGGAAGCTGTACGATGACCTGCTTGGGCTGACCTGGCTTAACATCAATTCAGATACATGTAGTATACTTGCTCTCTTTCATGACAGTGCAAACAGCGAAATTGTTATTGTTGCTCAGGAACCAAAGATATTGTGCTGCACCGGAAAGCGGTGAATCGATTTAACATAGGTATTGGTTTCCTGTATTTTGTTGTAAATGATCGTCATACTGGTTTTAGTTGTGAAGTTACTAGTGTTGACCAGACTCATTATCACAGCAGACACATTGTCACAGCAGATGCTAATCAAATCCTTTGTAGTTGACTACATGAACATGTTCTACCAGGAAGTAATAACATATTATATATACTGTGTAGGTGTCATGAGGACGCTCTATTGATGTCTTTGTTCCAGTTAACTTTTGTTTGAGTACCATAAACAGTAAATCACTTGCATACAGCACTATCCTTTGTACACATTTTCACATAGGAATTTAAATCTGTGTATTGTTGAAGATGGGCCATCCATTGCACATCATATATCTGAAGCTTTTGTCAGTTTGGGCCGTGATTAGCATATAAATCTTACAAATTACAATTGTATCCAAGTAATAAAAATGAATGGAATGGAACCGAATACTTAATTACATCTGAATTATCAATTGTGAACAATACTTGCATTGTTTGATATCCAAAACATGTTCAAGAATATTGTCCTGGTGCAGTTAAATCTTGTTCTAAATTCAGGCAGGTTAATGGTAGACTGTGCTTAACTAAATATTGGAACCCAATACTGTAGCTTACTTGGATAATGTGCTTCATCTAGAGACAGTGAAAGTTGGTTAAAATGAGGCTGATCCTTAGTGGTGGAATAGGTTGTCAAAGTAGAAGATTGGTGCCTTAGAATCTGTGCCATCAGCAAAGAAATGCCCAAATAAAAGAACCACTATCATACATGTACACATCTAGACATTTCAACGATATTACAGACGACTTTACCGTTCTTTAGCATCTTTCATACATACTGTAGGCCATAGTCTGATGTAAAGTTACAAAACCAGTTGCTTGGATACCAAGATTCATCAAATAAATATCATTGTAAGTGAATTGCTGAGCCAGTGTTTTGTATACCGACCAGAAGTTCATAAAAGACCTAGTCAAGTTACCAGCTAACTGTGAACGTTAATACAGGTCAATAGTTGATCAGTGTGTCTGACTGGATCTGCTTTTGTATCTACCTGGTTTAAAGTTCAATCTTGTGAATAAATGACTCAGTGTTTTTCTCCAACAAAGCCTAGTGGGGAACTAAATCACTGAAGCCTAAGCAGTAGGCTGGTAAGGATAACTCCAAACTCTACGTCCACACTGTACAAATGCTAAACACTAAACACAACTCTATACCAGTGCATTTAATAGTAGTTGAGTCTTATGAAGGCACACTAAATCTGAAATCAACTGTCTGGTGTGAACCAAGAGGAATTTTTACTGGGCAGTCTAAACAATTTGCTTAGATTGCTAGCTCAGACAACTTTGTTGGGCACCTTCAATTGCACTCATAAACTGTTTAGTGTATGTAGCCAGAGCAAAATTACCACTTGGAAATAAACAATCAACCTTCCCCCTCCCCTCCCTTAAGATAAAATTGTGCAAAGGGTATGTTAATGACAGTAAAGTAAAAGAGAACCAAATGGCACCTCATACTGTATGATGTAAAATATCTCGGCCTGAAGTCTGGCTGACCAAGAAAGCAAAAACAAAAATGACTCTTCCCTCTTTCTTGTTGATATGAAATGTATACTATTACTTCATAGTGTTGGAGCATAAAGGTACACGCATATATGTGGTACATATTTGACATAACTAAGGCTACAGAATGTAGTAGTTATTGCTTAGTAGTAGACTGTGATGTCAGATGTGTGTTGGAGAAGACTTGACTTTGGCAAGCACAATATCACTTGTAAGTGTACATCAGTATTTAGATACATACTGCTGGGGTGTGCTTGGTAGCACACACTATGTACCTGACTACTGAAGCAATAGGGTGTGCTTTGTATGTAGCACATGCTATGTACCAGACTGCTGTAGCAATGGGGTGTGCTGGTAGCACACTATGTACCCGACTACTGTTCGCAATAGGGTGTGCTTGGTAGCACACACTATGTACCTGACTACTGTTGCAATGGGGTGTGCTGGTAGCACACTATATACCTGACTAGCACACCCTACAGTATGTACCTGACTACTGAAGCAATATGGTGTGCTTTGTAGCAAATGTATGTACCTGACTACTGAAACAATAGGGTGTGCTTGGTAGCACACTATATACAGTACCTGACAACTGTAGCAATAGGGTGTGCTTGGTAGCACACTATACTACCTGACTACTGAAGCAATAGGGTGTGCTTGGTAGCACATTATATACCTGACTACTGTAGCAATGGGGTGCTTGGTAGCACATGTATGCTCTGTACCTGACTACCTTTGTGTAACAGTTTTGTACTACAAATGCATGTAAAGCATGACTGATATCTTTTCAAAATTAATCAGTTAAAAATATGAGAAATTTGTCTATAAATATGGTTGATCAGCACAATTAGCCTTTGGTGTACAGTATGTTCAGCAGGGCTTTGATAAGTTGCTCCAATATTCTGTCCTTGGAGTTTCCATTAATACTCTCTACCTCTGGTCAAAAGTTTTCAAAGATTATGATTAAACTCCTCAGTGGGTGCACATGCAGAACATCAGCCAGGCTTACATGCACATATCACCAGTTGCACCCATCCCCTCCCCTCTCCTCTCCCCGCCTCTTATGTTCCATTAAATAATAATAATAGTATTTAGTGACCTTATCAATGACAAAAATGAGTTCATTGCAGTTCCTGTCAATGGTCATCTTTTTTGTATACTAACTGTAAATCAAGTCAGGACTGCATTTCATAAAATAACTTGATTACTTATAATCTCTTCTAATTACTTTGTGGGTCAAAACAGTTGCTGTCATTAATTGTATAATCTTGTACCTGTAGACTACTAATGAAGGTTTTGAAACATCTAGATAATAAGAACTGAAAGCTGTGAAATGAAGAACTTGTTTTTGCTTGGTCCAACCAATCCGGATAGATAACTCAATAGTATATTTGAGATGACTGTGAAATCAAAATCTATTGTACAGTATATACTGCATATAGCAAGTAATGGTAAGCCACAATGCACATTAGGTCATTTCACTGAGTATGTAGTACTCTGGCTGTCAAGATTAGTTAAACCATTATATTGCTTGACCCTTATGCACATCTACAGTAGTTTCCCTTTTTACAAAAATAGGACAGGCATTTGAATGCAATTTTTCTTTGAATCTGTTGCACATTAATTATCCAGTGCAAATAAGATTCAGAGTATGTTATTTAATACCCTCCAACTCTCACAGTTTAAGATGTCTGTACCTCTCCTAAACCTGTTATCATCACACGCACAGGCTTTGTATCTGATCGTCTCATCTCTTATTTTGCACTTGGCATTTGCAGTATCTTCTTCCTCCGCACGCTATCTTATCATCATCCTTTGGTTGTCTACATAATTATGACTAATACCAAGCAACCTTCTTATGTTGAGCAGTGCCCAGTCGCTGCAGTGTTATTGCATGGCTGAAATTCTACTGTAGCTGTGCGTATGTTGCTGCAGCTCTGTAAGACGTGAATATTTATGAGCGCAAAAGTAACAGCTGATGACTCATGCCGAAGAGGCCTAAGAAAGGTTTCAGATTTTTTACATCCTGTTGCTTCGCAGTTTGCGAGGTACAAAATATGACTTATTTTGAGAATTGAATGTATATATAAACGAAAGGAGTTACATTATTGCATTTACGTTATAATATCTTAGAGAGATTGAATACATTAAAACATTTATCAGTATGCATTATGTAATAAGTTTACTGCGATAAAAGGAGTACTCAATTCATTTATTCTGCTTGTGCACAACTTATGTTACATATTTACTCATATCTGTTTGCAAACTAATAACCTTCAATATACTACAAAGTGATCACACTCAATAAACCAATCTCGTCGAAGCGGAAAACTGAAAAAGTTCAGCATTTATTATATTTAGATGACTTTAAGATGTACAGTAAGCTAATGGCAAATTCTGAAGATTACTTAAGAAAGAGCATGAACTGATGCGAGTACTGGTGTTGTTAGTGTGATTCGTCATCATAAGTCACAGGCTTTTACAGTAACTTGGAAAGTAAACTGGTTATATTGAACAAATTATTTGTCTTTAAAGATCCATATCATGATACAATCACGTTGTTGGCATTGTTTCTTCGATGGTCAACTATCTCTCAGCTTGACTTACCTGTCTCTTTTCAAGAACAGCACTTAATATTGCTTAATTTTCCATCATTTCTTCTTTTAATACTTGTTGTATAGTATATCATGGAATCTTCCTTTTCCTTCTTTTTCTCATTACAGAATAGGACATATGTATATGACAGTGTGTTACCTCCAACCATTACACAAGAAGAAGTGTACAACAAAGCTGCCAGAGATATAGTTAAAGGTAATGTTTCAGGATTCATGGAGAAGAGAGACCTCAAGTAATTATATTGAAATGTGGTCTGTATCTAGGGACCATTGCTGGACACATGCTAACCTAGGTATGAACAAACATACAGATAGAACCAATCTTTGTGTGATATAATCAGTTTGCAAGGCAGTTTGTAACTTACACTTCAGCTCAAATAGCTAGTTAGTAATTAACCGACATTGTAGGATTTGGTCTATTGTCTGCAAATTGAGCAATATTTCAGAGAGGAAATGCATAGATATTTTGTGCCCATCTAGGGTGCATGTGCTGTGCCCCTTTTCAAAGTTTGGTCTCCCATGTCTCCCCCACTCCTTCCAATGACAAACCCATCTCTCCATCCTGCAACCTCTGAGGAGGTTTCATTGCTTTTAATTCTACTATGCAGTGTCACAGTTACACGTTCTTGTAAGTACTGTTTTACACAGTACAGCATGAGTATCGGATAACTGTATGACAGAGGTAACAGGACAATTTTCTGTCCCGATAAATCATCATTATAAATGTTTACTTAGTTACAATCTTTACTCAGTAAACATGACTTACAAGGTCCTATTGTTTATTGTGAGTCACCTCTTAAGGTATTGTGTACTGTTTGTGCTGTCATTGTACCCTACATCCCCTCGCTGCCAGAGGTACAGTAACACAAACATTTGAGTGGTGTAACATTCATGAACTTTCCAAAAGCATCATGTCACCATTCTAAATGCTCTGTTTCCTTCATAGCATCTCATAGCATCTTATTCACAGCATTCTAACAAGGAAAACTTATCATTGATGTGTAAGATAGTACTACATTAAAATATCCTACATTCTAAGGCTGTAGAATAGTCTCTGCCAATAATCCAAAATGCATCAAGTTTTTGTGATTAAGTATTATAAATATAGAACATACAAGAAAAGAAGATGAAAAAAAAATACAAAAACTAACTATTTTCTATCGGACAAACTGAACTATTCATAATACTGCAAAATAATTTTAAAACTAGCCTGAATCTTTTTCATTCTTTTCATTCATTTTGAGCAGTCGGCAACTTCTAGAAACTCAGCAGTTGACACTATCTATGAGAAGTGTGTGATGGGAGCAATACTTGCAAGATGGTAGCTTTATGATAGTACACTTGTAGGAATATGGGATATACCTCAGTTTGGATTAAGACTATCAACTGGGGCTCTGTAGTATCTTTATTATGGAGAAGTTTGAGGCAAGCATTCCCAATCTTTGTTTCAACAACAGATTTGAATTTCTTTTCAGCAGATTATTTCCTTGAAGTAAGATGCCCTTGCTTTTTATCTGACCTTGTTAATGGAAATAATTGTTGGCAATAAAGCGTCTATTTTTATCATTGTTGAAACAAACCTGGGAGACAAAAAACTTTCTGATGCAATGTTGAAATTTTGTTGCCTGCCAATTTTTGATGTAAATTTTGCCGACATAAATCCTTTTGATTGTGAAAGAAGGATGAAGGTTACACATCTGGCTGATAATCAACGTGTATGTCAACACACATTTACCTTTGGTTTACTTACACTTGACACGCATCCACAGCTGTGAGTTAAAGTTCAATTTGTATGAATGGAGTGATGTTAACGTGGAATGCTCATGTACGTTTTTGAGTAATATCTTTCTAAGGGAACTTTTACACTAGACTCGACTCTGATCTCCTGATCTTATCAGTAGATCAGATTACCAGTGAACAATAACATGCCTGATACAGGCGCATTTACACTAATAGCTCATACTATGATCCTCCCCGTGCATGGCGAGTGCTTAACCCGAAGTGGCATCCAGAAATATTGCGAAAGAGCAGCTTATGAGCTTGAGCACTAAATGTGTAACAATGAAAATCAAGGTAAACACAAACACAAATAGGTTGTGTAATCATAAGATATATCTGTTGTATTATATTGTATAGGCCTAAAATCAAATTAGCATGTTACATGTACTGTGTGCTTAACTGCAGAAAGAGCATTTTCATCTCGACTCAACATCAAGATGGACGTTTCGTTGGCTTGGAATGTTGAAATGAATCTTCTTCCGCACAAGAATGGGAATAATGCAATACGGGAAGGAAAAAGAACAAGAAGACTTGAGTTCTTTTCAAGCAGAGACAAGACTGTTGACCTTAGAGCAGTTACACTACAAGCTTGATCTCCTGCTTGGGATCTGATCCACCCCCTTGACAAGATCAAAATCTGAGGATTGGATGTGGATGTGATCTGCATTTATACTACAACCTTGATATCGAGGATCTGATCCTGTGCAGGAGATCAGACCCAGATCTAGTGTAAAAGCACCCTAAGTATTTCTTGTATTGAATTTAATACAGTTATTATGCAAAGTCATTTCCTGTTGTATGAACAAAGAATGGTCATTGATATCACAGCTGGATGTTACTGAGCAGACATGATTGGTTGTCTTTGTTGTTAATCATGGCCATGACATCAACATTATGAACCATAGGTTTGACTAGTAGGCAGTGCAGTAAACCTCATGGAAGGCCAACAACTTGCTGTAGTTAGTTCTTGAAATTAGTTGGTCCGTTCATGAATTTTAATGCACTTGTGCAGTTACAGTATAGTGTTTGAGCACAGTCTGTCCTGATTTTTAAAACCTTTCTTGATGTTTCAAATGGTTTACACAGTAAACAGATGTTGTGAAACTTTACTTGCAATAAGAACCATGGTCTGCATGAAGACATATACTTTGCTAAAACGAATGTTTCAGCATTGTCAGACGGGCAATGAGTAACTTCCAATTCATTCCTTGCTAAGGTTGGTTTTATGATTTGTACCTTTAGATATAGTTACAATTTAGAAAACACATGATTCTGGCTGTGACCGAGGATATCTGGTAAGCCCAACAGGATGTGGCCTGAAACAATAAATTTCTTGCTGCATTTAAGCAAAACTAGACTATTATATTCTGGTGGATGTCCAATCAGGTAAGTTACAGTTATTATACATCTGTTATACATTTATCTGCTTGAAAACCAACTGCACTTTGCAAATAAGCTGAAAAAATGTTTCAGCATTGCCAGACAGGCATTGAGTAACTTAAAATTTATTCCTGTCTATGGTTGTTCACAAGTGAAAAGCTGGTGTAGGAACTGAGGCTGAACTCATTACATCTTAGACAAGGAAATATTGTTGAAGATTTTTTTTTTAACAGTAGGGAAAAGTTTTCTCTTAATTATTTCTGCAATTTTTCTTCTTAGAAATCTGACATGGTACACTAGTTTACTACTCTTTGATTATCATGAGCACTAGCTGTAGTAATCAATACAATGCACAGTGTTAAATGTGTTACTGCCGAGGTTGTCTGTGACTACTTCTTGAACCCATGGCAGTATCAACCACACAAATCTATATACAATAGTAGATATTAGAAGGTTGTCTGTGACTACTTCTTGAACCCATGGCAGTATCAACCACACAATAGTACTTAGCTACACAAGCAATACAATCATTTTGGGTTATGTCTGATTTATTATTTAATCTCACACTCTATCTACAGCACAGAGTTATTGCGCAGAGCAATCTTAACAACTGTGAGCACGGACTTGCATGATAAACTTGTACAGCAGCTCAGATGAGTCTGTACAGGTAGAAGCTGGCATAATTAACATGACGCATTACTCTAAGCTCCTACACATAGGAACGGTGACTTTGTGATGAGGCAGGCTTTATAATTGTGTCATCTGACATATCCTCCTCCATCAAGTCTCCTTGACTGAGTGAACCAGTACACTGATACAAGTTGAATGGTTGGATAGCCTTGTGCATTGAGTAATGCATGCCCCATTCAATCCTCTTGGCACAGTTCATTTACTCTATACGTTGTCATACTTGTTCAGTATTAGTGGTGATTGGCCAATTTATGTGAAAGATAGGGATTCATGCACATACAAGACTTGCTAACACACTTGATTCTGAAATTTACTTGTCACATAACTGCCCCTTACAAAATTTTGCAAAAAAAGCATGAAAATTGACAAACATGAATGTTACATATTTAGTGTAGAATCTGTACATTGGTGATGTCACAACCCTTAATAAAGAGAGAAAAATCACTTTCTGTATAGTGGCACAAGTCAGGATGCACTGTAACATGTTAATTTTAACCACACTCAGAGTACACATTGAAGTTAGATATATCTGAGTGGCAATTCTGTAAAGTAAAAACCCGTGCACTGCAAATACTTCAGTAAGTTCATATATCCCATGGAATTTTGATATTTATTGAGAATTCTTGACAGATCATAAAATACTACAAGATTCCTAAGTGCCTGTGTATGTACCTTTGTGTGTACTGTGTAGTGTACTGTTCTGTAGGCATAGCTGGTATGTAAATCTCATAAAAGGTACTTTTTGCTGCAGCCCATAAATAACAAGTCCATTATTGATTGTTTCCTTAAATGTCAGTCATGGTAATAGGGGTTTGGTTTCTTTCCAAAAAGAAGCTGTACACTAAAATACTCACTCCTCAAGATTCAAGGGAAGTTATAAATTGAGATAGATGTGTTTAAAGGGATAGCTTATCTCAAGCTTGCATTAATCTACTGTAAAAATATTATTGCAGCTATTACAAGAATTACTGCCAAGTCAAGTGTTGTTTATATTCACAAGTTATATTAGTGCAGGAGGTGATTGTGGTATAGCATAATATAGTAATTAAACTCTGTCATATTAAGATGTTCACTTATCCATAATTCAGTTACATCAATATTGATCCATATCTATGATAAAAATAAAAGCATAAACCATAATGCAATAAACCTGCTGCAAAATCTCTGTAACAAAAAAAATGTCAAATTCTTTTTTGACTGATGAATTTTTCTTGATTAGAAACATTTACCTCCCTATGGACACAGCTTTGATATTTACATAATATCCAGTGGAGATTATTATAGGAGATTGATTGTGTAGCATACAGTGCACTTTGCTGTTGTTGTTGTTATTTAGTCACAGCTGCACATCAAGGGATACGTTCAGGTATTTATGAACAGTTCTGATTGGTCGATATACCACCTAGTCCATCGTAGGTGAGAAGGCAGAATGGTAACATATGTGGCTTCATTTTGTCCTGTGCAGATGTATGATTTTTAATCTGATGTTTTGTCTAACTCTTGATAGCTGTCCGATGTCTAATAACAGTTGGAATTGGTTAAACTTGTGTACCAAGTTATATGGTAGACAGGACTGCATATGAAGGTGGCCTACAGTAATATCCTCTATGCTTGTTTGAAAGCATCTTAATACTTACAATTGAGCCATGGTGATTAGGTTTCATATGAATACTGCTAGTTTTATTCTTCCAATAGAACAAATAAATTGTTGGCTAGAATGAGAATTGGACCAATGACCTCAGGAATACAACCCTGTGCTCGGTCAACTGAGGAATCCAGCACAATCCCTATCGAACAACTGAACACCACCTAACTCACTTGTCAATTAACATAGATTATCGTAGATAATCACACAATGTATTTATGAATACCACTGATCAAATTTTGTGCCAAATTTGGGCAGAGTAATTTTCAAGCTATAAGCACAATAAGTTAGCAGTAAAGAGTCAGTCATGCTACTATAGGTCTTGACAATGTAAGTTGAAAGGTAGCTTGTGACAGTTGTGTTGGATTGCATATTTGTCAAACGTTTCCTCTGGGCAGTGTGCGTCCAGCTTTTGCCTTTGTTTGCTGAGGTGGTAGGTAGAAGCCATTGTAACCAAAGATACTTATATATCATCAGCATGCAGGTCAGTGCTTACAATTTCCTCTTTCTGACTTGCTTCATAGAGCTACTATACCTTTTGTACACTATTATACTTTTGTAGAGCTACGGTACTATGCCTTTGTAGAGCTACTATACCTTAGTAGAGCTACTATAAATTTGTAGAGCTACTATACCTTTGCAGATCTACTATACCTTTATAGAGCTACTCTACCTTCATAGAGCTACTATACCTTTTGTACACTATTATACCTTTGTAGAGCTACTATACCAAGTACCATATAGAGACAAACATCGTTAATATGAATAGATTCAAACACATAGATTGTTAACAAGCTTGTTGTGTTTCTATAATTACACCAGTTTATTCTACACCCCACTCACTGGCTAACAGGGCAGCGTTATATGAACTCCACAGTCATTTGTTATCCCTCCAAATGATTTGTAGTCAATAACAGTTACAGAAGTCTTCTGGCATGATTCCTGTGTAAATTGGCCTTTTAATCTAGAATGTTTACAGATTGCTCATCTTGTTCAGATGAATCATGTTGGTTTCCTGTTGTTTCTAGTACTTGAATGTTATCAAATGTACAGTTTACTGTAGTTAGATTTGTAGCATCAGGCTTTTGTATTAAATTATCTCACAGGCATTAGTCATTTATGTGTGAATAATGATTCACCTTAAATTGATTTTTTTCTACTCAAACAATGATTGTACACACGTCTGCCAGTTTATTTGGTAAACTGTTTATCCATCCTACCTGCCTCTTACTGCTAGTTTAACAAGTCCAATAAATTTCTCACCTTTTAGTTCTGTTGCTCCAGACCTCATTATTCTCAACAAAGAGTGTTGATTACCTCATTCAGATGTAGTTTGTTATTCTTATCAGGATGGGTCAATCAGTCCCAAGGATAGTATCATGTAAGGGAAAGATTTGTCAACATGAACTGAGTCTGTATGATGTCATATAAACTATAGCAAAGCTGCATTGACAGTGATCAGGTGTTATTCTCAGTGGGACCCTGGTATGTGGTGTCTCCACTATGCAGATCTACAGTCTTTGAGAAGTCTAGTATTAGTGCAGTGTTCTGGTATGTTAGCTGTTATCATAGCAGTCATACCGAAGAAGAAATGAATATTATTTGGCCGGCAATATAGTATCATACATCATACCAGTATATTACAGAGGAAATGGCCACATTTGTGAGTGATATATTACGTATGAGCAACAGGTCTAAATGATGTAGTGTATATAGTGGTCCCTTAACTTTACATGAATGTAATAATAATGTTATAATGAGTATCATACCTTCTGTGACATGCATGTGATCCACACATGGTATCTCCTTCATACTTAGTCATCGAATGAATAGACAAACTAGTTCGGTGAAAGTATGCAATGATACTCAAGCATACTAGAATAGTACTTCTTCTTGTGTCCTGTGAAACTTATTGTTAATATTTAGGTCTTACCAGCTTCTTTGTTGTTTCCAATAAACCTGAAGCTGTCATAATAATGGATTAATGAAAGCCATAAAAGTGCAAGAGCAACAATAAATTGTACCTTTTGGATAAGTTCGGGATAATTGAGAATTTACAAAATTGATCTGCACTAAGGTATTCCGTCTAAATTTAGATGATCCTCTCAATACACCCCTCTCTTTAAAGTCTTTCACGTACAATAAGGCTTACTGCCAGCACTGATGGATGACTGGTTTGGATTCCTTTGTAAGTCTGTAGACATCTCGCACATGAGAACTGAGCACTCGACATTTAGCAGAGATCCCACGAACCAAGTTAATTGGATACATATCATTAGATTGTGTATGCATACATGTACTACACAGTACATGACTGCATTGATTAGATTGACTTGGTCATGTGACTTCATAGACTACTTCATTGCATATGTTTACCCTCATTTAGGAGGTCTATTATCTAATTACTAGACGATTGACAATAGTGATAAACAATACATCAAACTATAGATTTCAGATCTAATTCCAAAAACATTACCATCCACAGAAACATGTTTATGTCTATTAATTCCTTCACACTTCTCAGGGTGAAACACTTTAAAGAT
This sequence comes from Apostichopus californicus, assembly GCA_020650975.1. Lineage (NCBI taxonomy): Eukaryota > Metazoa > Echinodermata > Holothuroidea > Aspidochirotida > Stichopodidae > Apostichopus > Apostichopus californicus. The sequence goes on along the minus strand of JAIPMN010000095.1, from coordinate 34,472 downwards.
ATATTTTCATTGTAGTAATCCCCTGGTTTTGTATTCCAATATGTGTGAATCATGAAGAAATGCTTGCTGTATGCATGCATACCTTACGGCAGACTACTTTAGCATATAGACTGCAGACATAGGATGGGATTTAATACAGACAACGCACATTGATTGAAATTCTCTCTGGTAATTCTCCTGACTGGTCTCTTCATGTCAACATTGATTGAATGTCATCACCTTTAGGCCATTGAGCTATACATTGAGCATGGGCATGTTTGATATATCTCTGGTAAATTATAATCCTTGCTAATTTATCTTTGGAGGTTAAAGATTCCAGACAAGATTATTAAGATGTCCTATTAGTGAAATATCAGTGAAATAATGTTTAGTGTAGAATTTTCTTAGTGTTAACCTCTTGCTCCAGGAGAAGAATAGTTCTTTTTGTGATCTTGTTGGAAACAACAATGGTTGAAAGATGCTTCTGTTTCATGCATCAAACAGCTACAGTAAACTTTAAATGCAGAGATGCATAATAATAACCAGAGGAGAAGTAAGTAAAATATACAACGTTCTGCAAAATGTCAAATTTAACACTCAACTTTGCAAGTAGGCTGATAGCTCATACAGTTTCCAACTTCACCACATTAAAGAACAACCCACAAGGAATTTCATCAAGGTCCTGTAAATATTTGAAGGTTTGATTTATCATACAGTACAGTAGACACAAAGTAAGCATGGCTACAGGCATTGTCAAATTATATGCAAAAAGTTTTTATTCCTGTTACAGTGTTATGATCTGTTGACTTCTTGGACTGGGTGTGATCATTAATTTCCTCTTAATAAATACTATGTTATGTGAAGATATTGCTCCACTTTCTGTTAGAATGGTTCATTCCCATTGTCATAAGTGAACTTAGTAGGGTTGTATTTCTTATTGAAACTACAAGTTTGCATATGTTATATTGTATGCAGTATTTAATTAGTTCAATTGGTGCTATCCAACTAACACAGTTTAATAGAGATAAAGGTGGTTCTATACATGCATTAAGTAAGTTGTATCCCTTTATGATACCTTCACAACATTGTTGCTATGGAGACCAACTGTACCACTTACAAAACATGACAAATGTGTCATCCATCTTCTGTGATGAAACCCTGTGTAATATGTACAGTACATTATCTGCGTACTGTGTGATGGTATGATGACTTTATTGACACATGGATGCATTGGAAACTAGCCAAGTGCTGCTGAGCATATGCATACACTATGTGTGTGCGTCAGTATCATGTACTGTAGCATGCAAGCATGCAGATGGCAGGTAATTATAATGAAAGCTGCCCTGACAGCCATATAACACAAGAGGCAAGGTATTTATAGATGTTGGTGTGAAAACTTACAATATCAGGGAACAGAAGATTGACCAGGTTTCAGCAAAAGAAAGAATGGATGAAAAACTGATGGATGATGTCAAACATACACAGTAATAGATGTATTAAAATTACAATGTAGAACATATATATGCTGATTCCTGAAAGTGAATGTTCTGTGTGGACTATGGGTTTCAAGGGGTTGTATGGGTATTAAGCCAAAAAACAGCAATTTCCCACTTTCACCCTCTCCCTCTGACCAGTCTGCATTGGACAAAAGCATATATGCTACTTAGTAGGACCCTTGGGAGGTAATGGTTGTTTTAAGAGTATATTGTTTTACATACTACTTTGAATTTCATGCTAATCTATTATATTGTCATTGTTTTGTTGTATCTTCACAGATGTTTTAGAAGGTTACAATGGAACAATATTTGCATATGGCCAAACATCCAGTGGCAAGACCTTCACCATGGAGGTAAGAATGTTGTCTTGTTTTAGCATTTAGTTCATTCTGTTCTTGTACTTTGGAAAAAGTAATCTCCTTGATTGCTTTCTAAACTGATACAGAGAATTCCCAGACCTATGCACATAGCCATCTATGTAAAATGACTATGTGTAGAGGAGTATTTGAATATGTTAGCATCTTGGAAGAAATGCTTCATGCTAGTAGAACTTCTTCATATGTTTGTTTGACACATTTTATATAAAATTCAAGTGGCCAGCATCAAAAGTCTTAAATGATTGTGACCTAGAAATCTTTATCTTTAACTTTGCATATATGTTCTGGTCATTTATTGGAATTTTGAACAATAATTGAGTTTTAAATATACCTGTCAGCTTCTCTCCCTCATTCAATTTTGGGACAATGTAAACTACTAGTAAGCTGTGGTTTTGTCTCAGTTTTTGCTTTATGCTATATTTTTTCTTCTTCACAGGGTGTACTTGGTGACTCTCAGTACATGGGAGTTATACCTCGGATTGTGCAAGATATATTCAACCACATCTATCAAATGGATGAAAATTTGGAATTCCATATTAAGGTTAGTTGATTTATAGTGTACATTCAATGATGAAACTGGTTCAAAAACTGGGAAACTCTTCGTTTCGGTTTGTATTTTAATTGAGTATTCTTCTACATGAATATTATTTTCTTTATTCAAGTCCATGACGCAGCATTTTAAAGCTGTGATTTAATTTCCCTGAGCACTGCGGCTGTTGGTACGCCATAACTCTCTGTTATAAACCAGGAGAGTCATATCCTTTGGTAAGGCTGAACTTTAAAGACCACTCTTGGTGAACCCACATCTTAGCATTAGGAAAAAAGATAGTAACATATTGGTAATAAACCAAATAACCAACTATAACCCACTATAAAGAAGCTTTGTCTGAGAAAGCCTTGAGCGAGAAATGATAAGAATAAATCTACTAACAAAACCTAATCTGCTCTGTTTCCATTGGTCTACTTCTGATGCAGCAGAATACTGGGAAGATCCAACGCTGATGTCTTCTCCAAAACTGTCTTCTCTTAAATTATATCCTTTACCTACTCTTGTTGAATATTTATTTTTATTTACCCTTAGCATTTAGGTTTCCTTCTCTTGATAACAGAGCTAGCGCTTTCTTATCTACAAATCATCATTTCAAAGATAATAGCAAATGGATTCAACTAAATTTGATGAAACAAATCTAGCTTGTATGCACATTCCCTGCAAAATAATAAAGTGATATGAATCTTTAGTAACACTGCATTCAACAGGACTGTATTAATACTGCATACAACAGGACTGTAGTAACACTGCAAACAACAGGACTGTATTAATACTGCATACAACAGGACTGTAGTAACACTGCAAACAACAGGACCGTAGTAATACTGCATACAACAGGACTGTAGTAATACTGCATACAACTGGACTTTAGTATTACACTGCACTACTGACGTTAATTTATGCATGGTATTAATGAATTTAAACATGTTCTCAAATACATGATGTAACTGGTTGTACCTGTCCATCTGCACTGACAGCACAAACAATCATTATGGTTAAATCTGTATTCCTTCCCTCAGGTTTCATATTTTGAAATTTACATGGACAGAATTCGGGATCTCCTAGATCGTGAGTTTATATCATTCATTGCTTTCTCACTGTGAGATATCATTAACGTTGTCTGTTTCCATAGATCTGTGAGCATGTAGTGCTATCTTGAATTATTGTTTTATTGATAAATAAAATTTGAGTTTATTACAGCTGTATTATTCATGTTATTGAAGAAGAGAGCTACACATAATATGCAAAAATTAATTCAGTCTTGAGGGTTAAAACAGCTAATTGTAGTTCATTGCTAACATGTTCCACAAAACAACATATTCAAATGAGTAACTAGTGCTATATCATGTACAAGTGATATGAATACCCATCCCTGCTCAAATAGGTACAATTAATTAACTGTAACATTTGGTAATTAGTTTTAACAGTTAAAGAGGAGTGTACATTCACCACCTCTATGAAAGTGTTGTAGGGCTAGACAAAGTGAACAGACTCTTAAAGAATTAACAGTCTCTTGAACAAATCAATCATAGATTTTAGGCTTCTACTTCATTTGGTGGAAAACCAATACTTATATAACCAACCTCCTTATGTAACATGTGTTTGTAAAATATTATAGCAAAACAATGATTGTACATATTTAAATGAAATGCTACCATGCAGTGGTATCCAACTTTAGATGAAAGCACAAAGTTACTATCTCTTTAATTTATGAAGATAACAAAGATTACTTAATACTGGTATGAACCAAACCCAAGAGTACACATGCCCATTATTCCTGCTAGATTTTAATAGGTGACTGTATTGAAAAGGCTAATGTGATAGCCATAACCCTTAAGCTTATTTAAGACTGGTAAGTCATTTATCTGTGAAACTAAGAACATTTGTATCTAACTAACAGTCATAAATGTAATTGGTGTTGATTCTTGTTTCTGGTCGGAGGAAATAATAATCTGAAATCAATACACCAAGTGTGGAAAATTTATTAGTGTCAATCGTTGGTAACTCCTTTGTACCTATTTCAACTCAGAGAATTTATTGTATTAAAAGGCTATAATAAAGGACAACTGGTACCTTGATATTAATAAGTTATGAGTAAAACTGTACTTGCATTCAAGAAACACCATATATTGTAAGCATATATCTATTAAGTTCAGGAGAGATGATATCTACATTTATAGGGTTGTGGAGTTGTGTGTGGTTTGGACAGTCATGTATGTATTAAGTAGAGGTTGTCTTCTTAGGTTTGGTTGTAGAAATGTCAGCCATATGTATCCTATCTGTCTTTATTGGAATTATAGTTTTGAATTATTGCTTACCCAGACCAAATTAAGAAGTATGTTGCCATTTAAATCTCAAAATTTTTTATATTAGATCCCAACATTCACATATAAAGTGTTGTATTTCACTTGTCTTTGAACATCTTTTTCAGTGTCCAAAACTAATTTGTCAGTTCATGAAGATAAGAACAGAGTTCCATTTGTCAAAGGTGCTTCAGAGAGGTTTGTTTCAAGCCCAGATGAGGTAATGGAAGTAATTGACGAGGGTAAAGCCAACCGGCACATAGCTGTTACAAGTAAGTTTGAGTAACCGGCACATAGCCGTTACAAGTAAGTTTGAGTAACCGGCACATAGCTGTTACGATTAAGTTTGATAACTGGCACATAGATGTTACAAGTAGGTTTGAGTAATAGTACAATAAAGGGCATAAAACTATTAAAAACTACGTATCTACTGCAAAAGCGTGTGTCCGTAAATCTATGAAAGATAGAGGGCCTGACATGGTTTGCAAGTCAAGCGTCTCATTTGTAGTAAAGATTGCATAGAACAATACTAACCTAAGACTGAGAGTTATTATCACAGCTTTGGTCATGTGTTAAAATTGTCAATTGTTACAGACTTGAAATCTGTTTTTGACTGAACATTACTTAATGCTGTGTTCAAGGTCATAACTACTCTGTATTCAGTATGAAATACATGTAGTCATGTAAGATCAAATTTCATTTATTTCCTAACATTCTGTGTAATGTAGATATATTTTAGCCAGAATGCACACATTCAGACACAATGTGATGGTACCCTTCTATCACAAGTATAAAAATGAATCAAAAGTGAGTTGAATTAAATCATTTTGTGTCAATAGTGTTGTGAAGTATTGGTAATATTAATCTGTTTTGTTATTTGTATCATCTCTACAGATATGAACGAGCATAGTTCTCGTAGCCATAGCATCTTTCTCATCCAAGTCAAACAAGAAAATGTAGAAACACAAAAGAAACTCAGTGGAAAGTTATATCTGGTAGATTTGGCAGGTAGTGAGAAGGTAAGATCCAACGCAAGAGGAATGGGACAGTTTTAATTTATTCTAGTCGTGAATAACGATGGTAAAGATGTACCAACAGTACACTGTCATGTAGACCAGCCTTGTGAGTGAGAGAACCGTGAAGAGCTCTCTTCAAATGGATGTGGATTCTTTTCTTAGATATCTATATGATTTACAATCAAAGCAACAAAATGAATGGGAAAGAACAAAAATCAGAAGCACTTTTTATTTGCAAATTGAAGTTGTGTTCAGTTTATGTACTAAGATGAACAAAGCATACAAAATTGACACTTAAGTTACAGTGTTTTTTCAATGGGTTCTTGAAGACACCTTTTCAATGTTCTAAGCTATGACGCTTATAAGAAGTCTGTTTTCACGACCTGTACAATACAACTCTATGTGTTGTCATGTTGATCACATTTCTCGGATCTCTGTTCTTTCATCAACTGATGCTCTCATGGATGTGTGTAATAACATTCCTGCCATCCCATCTCCTCCATGGTTTAATGTGTTTCCATAAAAGCAGCAAGGATGATGCTGCCCAATTTTGTAAACATTCTATGAAACTATGGCCTTGTTCATTTGTATGATGTTCTGAGAAGAGAAGCTTAGATCTTTACAGGAATTGGAAATCATAGTCAAAATGGATTTTAGTATCAGGACTTATCAAACAAGTCAATTTGTCAAGATTGTTCAAGTTTCAGTCATAAGAAGTGGTCATAATGTGTTAATAAAGTGTAAGAAATAATTCCACCATTGAGGGAAGAATATGTTAAACGTATATACCTGACCCACTGTCATGAACAATGCCATTACAATTTACATACATACATACAAACAAATTTTTTAAAGAGTTTTGATGATTTATTGTAAGAAATCTTTGATCTGAGGAGCTGATGTCATTATTGATTATAAGAACAAATTTCGAGATTTAACATATTGTTAAAGTAAATCTATTGTAAACCAACATAGATACTGAAACATGCTGTACAGTCACAGTGTATTATTGTTGGGCTATGCAATTTCAAGAGCAAAACTATTATTTGTAAAGACATCTTTAATTAAAAGTCACATAATCTCTCACTCAACAGGTCAGCAAGACTGGAGCTGAAGGCACTGTGTTGGATGAAGCTAAAAATATTAACAAATCGTTATCTGCTCTTGGCAATGTAATATCTGCACTGGCTGAAGGCAAGGTAAAGAAGGTTCTACTTTATTTACTTCAAGAACCTCAAGATATGCCAAGATAACAAATAACGCCCACAGTTAAAGCAAGGAAAGAGAGTGTAGGCTTAGGATACTCATTCTCCTAGTAGCGATCCACTGTGTTATATTTTGTCATCATTTGTATTTCAAACACTAAATCCAAACTCAACTTTCTTATTTCAAAATGGACTATGCACCTTATAGCAGTCATTCACAGCAGGTATTTACTAGAAATATTGACTTGAATTGAGGATTTAACCTGCACTTTTAGTTCACTATGATTAACAACTGCCCTTTACATTCTGCTGTGTAATATATTCCATCATGCCTCTACTTTGTGTTCATTCTGAAAAAGCAACAGCTTCCTACGTTAATATTGCACTTTGCAGCTAAAGGAAATGGTCTTTCAAAGCTGTGCAATAAAATTGATTAGCATAATATTTGTGCTGGCCGCTTCTGAGACTAACTCACTGCTAGTGACTCATAGTGTGTACGTGCAGCTTTGATTTGTCATAGCTAGATACAGCCTTCGGGGATTGTTCATGGAATATGCAGGAAAATGTCAACTTCAAAGCTGAGGTGAACCAATCCATCAGAAAATATGGATTATTCTAATTACTTTATTAGTTTAAATATGCATGGTCCATTGATAAAGGTTGATTATGTTTAGTAGGTCATGGTTTGTTATTAATTGGATGGGCAGTCTTCTTGCTGGTAAATATATGTACATTTGTGATAGTCTATGTGACTACAATACCTATGAATTCAGAATAAATAAGCAAAAGTTGTGTATGAGGTGTATGCATAGTGTTGTGCTTGTTGTAATTTAGAGAGTGTTTGGAGGGGGGGCGGGGGAGGGGTGTAGTATAAAATGCAATGGGGAAACGTGAGTTAACTTTGAAGAATATGCAGCATAAAATATAGCTGCTGAGGATAATGAAAAATTGAGAAATTAAAGCTGTAAAGAAGAAAAGGACATCAAAACATTTTCCTGCCAATCATTTAATTAGGTAACTTGATTATTAGTAGTATTAAGACATTAAAACACAAAATTTCCAATCTTGTTGGAAAGCTATTTGCTGTCAAGTAGTGAATGAACCTTGTTATCAGATCAGATCTGATCTTCATGCTTAATTAATTAACATAACCCTCATAAATGAAATGGATTTTGTGGAGGTAATGTCGAAAAAGCTGGTAATATGCAAACTAGTGGGTTATAGACAAAATAGTACTTCAAAGAAGGTAAACCCCTTTAATAGTTTATCCTTCTAGTCCTCTAACATAATAACAAAGCTTCATAGGGTCAAACTGTTAACACATTGATGTTAATGCATTGCACAACATCCAATACCACACACAGTAAACAAATGACATTGTACGTGTTGTGTCCACAATATCCTATGTGTTCAGAGATTGTCTAGGTGATAACCAATTTCCAGTTTTCTTTTGACTTCTGTGAATATTTCAAAGCAGAAAAGCTCCGAGGCGTATCCATATCATTAAATTTTCGTTGATGAAAGTTTCCTTCCCTGAAGGATCTTAACCAACTTGGCACCTGTGAATTTGATTATTCAAGGTGTTTTGGACACATAATTCATAACAGCTGCTATAGTTTAACGGGACAGAACAGACTTGCAGCTGTTATTAATGCAACAATTATTGCACAGAGCTTTGAGAAAGGGTACTCAAACTTCCAAATGCATATAAGGTAGAGTGATATCTATTTTAATATAATAATTATTAGAATTAATTTCAAATGGGTGTCAATTAAAGAAAAGAATCATTGTTTGAAAAAATGGTAAAGTTAGTAATGTTGCTCAACTAACTCCGGTGTGGTGATCTTTTTAAGGAAATATTTGTTAATATTTTTATTTTAGCAACTGACCTGCTATATGTAGCTATGTTTCTATATGTTGTTTATTTTCAATACTAATTAAAACTAAATTTGATACCAACAAAAGAAGTGCTGCTGTTGCTTTCTAAGAGGTTTAAGTTAATGTTTCAGATACTTTCATGATCAGATTATTGCTTTTATTAAGGTTAAATTTCTTCTACTGATTGTCATATCTTGTACCATTTCAGAAAAGTCACATCCCATACCGTGATAGTAAAATGACCAGAATTCTCCAAGAGTCTCTGGGAGGCAATGCTAGGACCACCATCGTAATCTGCTGCTCTCCCTCATCCTTCAACGAATCTGAATCAAAGTCAACCCTCATGTTTGGACAAAGGTGAGAGCAGAAACAGCTGCCGCCAAAATATTATCATAACAAAGTCATGGAATGGCCATGTAGTTGTGGCTTTGTTCTGAAGCAAGGCAACATAGCGGACCAGGAGTAGAGTAAAATCCCTTTTGCATTATATTGACAACAGGACAGTCCAGATGTTACATTTATTTAATGGAATGGTGATGTAGACCACTCAGCCCCCCTCCAAACCCATATTTTGTTTAGCCATTTAAGCAGTAAGAGGGGATCTTCTAAAATGGAGAGCATTGTTACTGTTTGGAAATGTTTCACAACTTGATCCTGTGCTTGATGTTTGTCTTGACAGAGCAAAGACTATCAAGAACACAGTTGTGGTGAATGTTGAGCTTACTGCCGAGGAGTGGAAGAACCGCTATGAGAAGGAGAAAGAAAAGAATGCTAAACTGAAAGCTCAGCTGCAGAAGAAAGAATTGGAACTACAGAGATGGCGAGCAGGTATATTCAATGTATTGAGCTATAACAAACAACAGTGCTGCCCAGAATTTGTTAGGGTCGTTGAGACAACTTTTTAGGACATTTTTGATTTGTTGAAAGATTTTCAATATATGCAAATTAGGTGCAATAGCAAGCTGCCCAACAAAAGATGAAAAGTAGTGGTCTGTAGCGGCCATGGCTGTAGCAGTATTGGCCTGCAGCAGTCTGTGCTGTATGCAGTAGACAGACAGGAGGTAGGAGATATCACACAGAGCCTATACATTTGATTCACATTGCCCACCAGCACCATTAGTCTTGGCTAATTAACAGACTAAATTCTTTTCTGTAGGCGAAGCTGTTCCCCAGAATGAACAATCCCAGGCTAATACCGAGATTCTGAAGGAGATCATAGCCAAGAATCCAGACATGGGAGGAATCCCCGCCAGTGAGAAAGAGAAATGGGACAACGAGAGAGCAAAACTCTTTGAACAGTTGGATGAAAAGGTATGTGTGACCTAACAGAAGGTATGTGTAACCTAACTGAAGGTATGAGTAACCTTACTGAAGGTATGTGTAACCTAACGGAAGGTATGTGTAACCTAACAGAAGGTATGCCTAACCTAACAGAAGGTATGCCTAACCTAACGGAAGGTATGAGTAACCTAACGGAAGGTATGTGTAACCTAACGGAAGGTATGCCTAACCTAACTGAAGGTATGAGTGACCTTACGGAAGGTATGCCTAACCTAACGGAAGGTATGAGTAACCTAACAGAAGGTATGCCTAACCTAACTGAAGGTATGAGTGACCTTACGGAAGGTATGAGTAACCTAACGGAAGGTATGCCTAACCTTACGGAAGGTATGCCTAACCTAACGGAAGGTATGAGTAACCTTGTTATTCCTTGGCTAGTTGATATATCTGTTCCGTACCTTTGCTGAGGCCATCCTATAGGAATGTAGCTGCAATTATGTTGTATGTTACCCTGTTGCTGTGGCCATCCTATAGAAATGTAGCTGCTATTATGTTGTATGTTACCCATGTCAACAATGTTTCTATTGTTATCCGAACAGGACAGTGAGATTGACAACCAGTCTCGTCTGACAGAGAAGTTGAAGGATCAGATGTTGGAACAAGAGGAACTGTTGTCTTCAATTAACAGGGACTATGAAGCCCTCCAGAACCAGATGACTCAGATAGAGGCAGAGAATGAAGCTGCCAAGGAGGAGGCGAAGGAGGTTCTACAGGCTCTGGAAGAGATGGCCGTCAACTATGATGAAAAGTCAAAGGAAATTGAGGACAAGAGCCGAATGAACGAACAGTTGAATGATGAATTGAATGAGAAATTGGTAGGTATTGTGAAAAAATAGTAACAGAATACTCAGAGGAAGGGATGAGAGGGGTGGTGGATATGAAAGAAAATGGAAAAGAAAGTCTTTCAAATATAACCAAATGCAATGTCAATTTCATTAACTTTGTGAGAATAAAGTGGGAATGGAGAATGCATTATGGTTTGATGATATTTTGATCAGTCTTGTCACATATTGTTAATAAAGAGAGACTAGAGAGATATAAAGATCTATTTTAAGTACAAAATGGAAGTCTTTATAAATGTAAGAAGGTATGATTACCCTACAGATATAAGTAGGGTACACTCCTGCTCCATTCCATCTAAGTACATGCATGTGAAGAAGCCAGCCTTCTGTGTTGGTAACAAACAATCATCCAGATGTGTTCCCTGGTATTAGTTAAATGGATTGATTGGTCAGTTGATTTATCTTTTGTTTTATAGAATGAGTTGAATAGTGTCACAGCTAAACTGCAGGAGATTCAGGAGCTAGAGCAACACCAGAGACGTCGCATCGCTGAGATGATGACCAGCCTGCTAAAAGATCTGGGAGAAGTAGGTGTTGCCCTGGGTGGAAATGTCTCCGACATGAAGGTAATACTTATACATTGTAGCTGAGTTGAAACTAGATTCTGTTATACTCTTGTAAGACTACTGGTATCATATTTAGAGGAAAGAAATCATTTTGAATATATATGTGTGTATTTATGTGAAGTGTGTCCATACATTGAAGTATATCTTCAATGTGGTGCTATGATTCCTTTAACATAACTTTCATGGAATCTTTCATCATTCTTTCACTTAAATGACTCGTTTGATTTGCAGTTGAATTGTGATAACATTGAAGTGGATGAGGAATTCACAATGGCTAGGTTATATGTCAGCAAGGTGAAATCTGAAGTGAAGACCCTGACACAGAGATGTAAGTCCCTGGAGACGACCAACTCACAACAGATCAACAAGATGGAGGAGGCTGAGAAGGATCTTAGTGTTTGCAGGATGACTATCACTCAGGTCAGTGCAGGTTAACATATATGCAGGTTAACATATGCAGGCTAACATATGCAGGTTACCATATTCTATCCAAGTAAGTTTAACACATGCAGTTGGCATTACTGTCATGTAGATTGTAATCAAATGACACTCCATTCCCCTGTCTCTCTTCAAGAAGATTTAAATCACAAGAAATTGAAGTAGAATCATTTCAAAAGCCTCTAGAATACAAATCTGAACCACTGAAAATTGTGATGTATATTTGATTACAGCATGAAGCAAAAATGAAATCTTTGGCTGAGACGATGAAGGACAACGAAGGCAAGAAGAGAGAACTGGAAGAGAAGATGGATCAGCTGAATGAAGAGTTGACCACGCTAAGAGCACAAGGTGAGAGACGGTAGTCATTCATAGGTAACTAAAATAATCAGATTAAACAAACACTATGGGTAGACTTATATAGAGTTGACCACGCTAAGAGCACAAGGTGAGAGACGGTAGTCATTCATACGTAGCTGAAATATTCAGAATAAACAAACACTATGGGTAGACTTATAAAGAGTTGACCACGCTAAGAGCACAAGGTGAGAGACGGTAGTCATTCACACGTAGCTGAAATAATCAGAATAAACAAACACTATGGGTAGACTTATATAGAGTTGACCACGCTAAGAGTACAAGGTGAGAGACGGTAGTCATTCATACGTAGCTGAAATAATCAGAATAAACAAACACTATGGGTAGACTTATATAGAGTTGACCACGCTAAGAGAACAAGGTGAGAGACGGTAGTCATTCATACGTAGCTGAAATAATCAGAATAAACAAACACTATGGGTAGACTTATATAGAGTTGACCACGCTAAGAGCACAAGGTGAGAGACGGTAGTCATTCATAGGTAGCTAAAATAATCAGATTAAACAAACACAATGGGTAGACTTATATAGAGTTGACCACGCTAAGAGCACAAGGTGAGAGACGGTAGTCATTCATACGTAGCTGAAATAATCAGAATAAACAAACACTATGGGTAGACTTATATAGAGTTGACCACGCTAAGAGCACAAGGTGAGAGACGGTAGTCATTCATAGGTAGCTAAAATAATCAGATTAAACAAACACTATGGGTAGACTTATATAGAGTTGACCACGCTAAGAGCACAAGGTGAGAGACGGTAGTCATTCATACGTAGCTGAAATAATCAGAATAAACAAACACTATGGGTAGACTTATATAGAGTTGACCACGCTAAGAGCACAAGGTGAGAGACGGTAGTCATTCATACGTAGCTGAAATAATCAGAATAAATAAACACTATGGGTAGACTTATATAGAGTTGACCACGCTAAGAGCACAAGGTGAGAGACGGTAGTCATTCTTACGTAGCTGAAATAATCAGAATAAACAAACACTATGGGTAGACTTAGGTACTCATAATGTGTATTATCTTCAGAGAATAAAATGTTTATTTAGCCCAATCATTTAATCTCAGAAGATATAATTGCCATTTTGCAAATAGTTGAGGAATGTAAGGAACATGAATATTCATACAGGGTAATATAATATGACATGTGTATAAGTTATTTGTATTGTTTGTAGGAGTATTAATACTACTTTCTATGCATATTCATTGATCCACAGAGGATATGAGAGTGTCTTCAATAGAAGATAAGGAGAAGGAACACCAAGATAAGATCCAGGACGCTATTGAAATGAAGGTACAGCTTCCTTTGTTTAAAATAACCCATAAAACAGAGAATGTCATGGAAAGGCCCTATCAAGCAACCGCCATAAAATGAAACTTTGAAATAATATGAGTCCATTAAGGACACACAATTTTATCTAATTATGTGCATTTTCATCAAATTTTCAAGGAGTTGAGGACCACACTTGTACAGAGGTAGTCAGGGGTGTAGCTAGACTTCTGCATTTAAGGGTCCTTATGCTTTGCTAGGGAGGCATGACCTGTTCTCAAAAACTGGGGGGGGGGGACTGACAGATATTGGGGATCCCACAGTCCCCACCCCCCAGCACAGAAAAAACCCACCCCAGTAAAGTCATATTAATATGAGAACTTTCTCATTCCATGCTTGTTTGGGGTTTCAGTCATACCATATATAACAGAAATAGACAGATGAGGCATTTAATGATCTTAAGCAAAAACATTTTGATGATTTGTTGTCAACAGAAAGCTGTGGAGTCTCAGATGGAGATGCATAGAGATACTCATCAGCAACAGCTGACAGCCCTGAGATCAGAGATTGCAGAGAAACAACATCACATTGAAGAACTTAAAGAGTAAGTCGACTTTCTCTGATAAATTGTGTGGATCTAATAAACTGTCTTTATTCACCAGTGTGTTTTCTGCTATTTATTCTTTCTCTTTTAAATGTTACAGATTCTGTTCAATGTACTTCCTCACAGTTTTACTGCAGAAAATGTCATTCTTGACTTTTGTCAATTCATACTTGTTATATGTTGTTGTCTTTTCTCCATCCAGTGAAATTCAGCGTATGTCATTGGAGCATGAGAACCTTGAAAAGGAACATGAAAAACTGAAACAAGAGGAGGCCAATAAGAGCAAACAACTCTCAGAGCTGAGGTAAGGGAATAATTAAGCTAGTGATCCTGACTGGTGATAGGGTATCACTGCTATTTGAAGCTAGTCTGTTCATCCACCCTTTGCATTAGATCATTCACTTGTACGTCTGCAGGTTTTGACAGTAGTCAGCAATCTCCTATGATTATGCAACTTGAATGTCATCACATCACAACTGAGCACACACTGTTTATTTAGTTTGTTACATAGATGCTTGTAACTAGCAAACACCACCTCTTCATCATAGCCTGCATGATTCACATAGGAGATGCTCTAGGTCTAGTCTGAGAGTTTTGTCATTAACTGTTGATATTAGTTGATAACTAGTCATACTTAACGGGCATTATTATTATTAATGTGAAACATATGTAAACCTTTATATAGCAGTGACACATCTGTGTTAACTTCTATATAGCCTAATATCCACTCTTGAAGTTGTGTGAGATTGCACTGACTTTTTTTTATGTTTCAACAGTCAACAACACGACCGAAGAGAACAGGCCAAACTAGATTTGAAAGGATTGGAAGAGACAGTGGTATGTTCACATTTCTGGTGTTATTGTAAGAATCAGTGATTGTTTGTAATGTTTAGGAGGAAGATAGAGAATAGGCAAGGTGGGCGGAGTTGGGTGAGGAGGCATTTTCATTTTATTGTATTTATGGAGACATAGATGTAACTGTTGGTAAAGAATGGACAGAAATAAGTCTCATGGAAAGTGGGAGGTGATAACTATATCTATGATAAGAAGGCTCAGGATCCTGAGGTATGTTAATAGGGACAGTGAATTACTAAAATATCTAATTATCACTGTCTGAGCATAATGCTCTTGTACTTTAATACCAATGGAATGCAACATGAGGTGATGATCACATCAGAAAATAAATATTTTGTTTTGTGTATTATCTTGAGAACAAAATACATATTGTTGAACTGTACTGAATCTGATCCACACGTTTAAGGCTTCCCTACACTCAGTAGTATTGGAATAGCATCCAACCTTCCCTACACTCAGTAGTATTGGAATAGCATCCAACCTTCCCTACACTCAGTAGTATTGGAATAGCACCCGACAAAGTTTAATTTGATGATATTGAAAGTCATTTAACGTTACACTCAGTCATATGAAGATGATAAACAATGAAAATGTTGGTAATGATTAGTGTTTGTGTTTGTGAAGAAAGAATATGTTTAAATGAGGAGAAGGGTTTTACCATAATTAATGTTTCTTCATATTTTGTTTTTCAGGCCAAAGAACTTCAAACTCTTCATAATTTAAGGAAACTCTTTGTGCAAGATTTACAGAATAGAGTCAAGAAGGTAACAATGTATTCTTTGATTGGTTTATCATCAAGCTATAACAAATCATCTTTGATTGGTTATCATCAAGCTATAACAAATCATCTTTGATTGGTTATCATCAAGTTATAACAAACCATCTTTGATTGGTTATCATCAAGTTATAACAAATCACTTTGATTGGTTATCATCAAGTTATAACAAATCATCTTTGATTGGTTATCATCAAGTTATAACAAATCATCTTTGATTTGGTTATCATCAAGTTATAACATATCATCTTTGATTGGTTATCATCAAGTTATAACAAATCATCTTTGTCTTTATACCCTGTTTCCTCTGCTCTAAGCCTATGGTTAAAATAGAATCACACTCTCAGGCACGGCATGTAAAGTAAGAGTATTGTACCATGTTCTGTTTGGATTTATTTTCTGACAACTTTTGCAGATCAATATGTTGGACAAATTACAGAGACCTCACAAGCCTATGGACTGTTACTTTGTTATTGGTTTAAAGTGAAAGAGTGAACAGTAAGGGTATCATACCCTTTAATTAATTCATTTCAAATAATAACAATTATTATAAATCCATTTTGATTGCACAGGCACTAGAGGGCGGTAACCAGGACGATGATTCTGGAGGCAGTCAAGCACAGAAACAGAAGATCTCTTTCCTGGAGAGTAACTTGGAACAGCTCACAAAGGTTCATAAACAGGTAAAGATAGTTGAAAACACAGATGCAAATGAGAATATTATTAGCAGAAGCATAGCAATAGACGGTTCAGGGGGTTCATTGCACTGGGGCCCCAAATGTCGAAGGGTCTCTCTCTGGAAACTCTCAGTAACAACTACTAGTGTTCACTAGTCTCAACTTATTCTCACCTATACTTCGCTCTGTCCATCGGACATAGAACACTCTGCTCCAAGAAGATGTCAATCAACCAAAGGTACATATATAATGTTGTTCGTTCCGTTGCAGTGTAAGTGAATTCTACAACCATATTCATTTTTCTGAATATCTTGCTTTCAGCTGGTCAGAGACAATGCAGATCTTCGATGTGAACTACCCAAGTTGGAGAAGAGATTGCGTGCATCCATGGAGCGTGTCAAGGCTCTAGAGTACGCCCTCAAGGAAACCAAAGAAGGTGCTATGAGAGATCGCAAGAGGTACCAACAGGAAGTGGATAAGATACGAGAGGCCATTCGATCCAGGAACTTTGGCAGAAAGGGAAATTCTGCCCAGATTGGTGAGTTTATTATATGTGTGTTCTTTGAGTGAGTTTGATGCTTGGCAAGGTTATATATATGAGGTAAAATGTGAATTTATTACTGTTTGTCAACTTGAGTTTTGATTTATTTGTTTACCAGCCAAGCCTCTTCGTGCTGGACATCCTCCAGCATCTCCCAGTGGACACACAGCTATAAGAGGCGGGGGTGGTCATGTGACCCCTCAGGGTATTCGAGGTGGAGGAGGACCAGCCAAGCCAGGGAGTGATGGAGGAAACCAAAACACAGATAAGAAGTAAGAAGATAGATATTCACTCCATAGATTAATAATTGTTCATCTTTAGAATGTTGTGATAGCATTGTGTAGTCAGCTCACTCACTATTTCACATTTCTGTGACATTATAAAGTCCACATTGGTTTCTTTGGAAGTATATTTATTGCCTGAACTGGTTATATCAGAGGTAATTAATTTATCAAATCCATCCTGCTGCAGATACACATTAAATATACACAAGACTGGAACAGTCTGTGTTGTTTGTAGTGTGAAGATGGCAATATTGTTGTTCATTATAGATTTATTGTATGGTATGTCACTGGATGTAACCAGTTTAGTCTTACTCATTGCCATATTCTCCTGTCTTGACTGGAGCAACCTGCAACTTCTTCTTTACTAGACACCTCAATACTGGTATATGTCTTGCTCTTTCTCTGGTGGTAGAATTTTACATCAATGTAGAATGTTTAATGGCTTTACTAACATGTATATAGTGGATTAATGTTTGACCCTGCCTTATACTGTGTAAGGTAACCATGGTAACTTTCTCTTCCTTTTCCTGCTAGTTATTATGCTAATGATGATAACCAAGACAAGAGGTCCAAACGACCACCAAACTTCCCACCAGGAGGTGAGAGTCTTATCAATTATTCATAAACCTTATTCAGCTTCCTTGTTGGTTCAGCTAGTCCAGGATAAGTATAGAGAAGTGGGTTAGGTTCTGACAGTTATCATCTTATAAGATCTTAAAAAGGAATTTGAAATAGAATCACACCCTCAGTTGTGCTTTGATTTTAATTATCCATCAAGTTTGTTCTCCGATATAACAATCACACATGTTCTCCCATCACCATACCACCCTCTCCCTGCCATCAAAGAGAAAAAACTTCTAGCATTGTTCCTAAAAGTGTTGTGATAACAGATATCTTGTTTCAACATTCTTATTTGTTACTTTGAAAGTGATTATGATGATAAAATAAGTGGAAATTGGATATCATAGTCTGGGTTACCACAGCAACACAGAGTCTGGGTTACCACAGCAACACAGAGTGTTCTCTGGCAGTGATTAAACCTCTATGTCCTAATTACAAATCTTTGATGATATCATCTTGCAGCGAGGATTGTCAACTCCAAAGTCAGTGATGCGGACATTGCAGCCATGAAGCAGCGCACGAGGCAGAAGAACACGAGTTCTCCCGGGAGACTGCCAGTAACTGGTCAATCATAAAAACAAAGTCCAGTTTGATGTTCCTAGAAGTAGATTGTCACCCTTCATCATGCATGCTATAAATGTGTCCATGACTAACATCTGTAACTCATTTTGTGTGCATATAATATTTGAAGATGACAAAACCTGTTCTGTTTCCTGACTATAGGAGAATGATGATGCATGGAATGAGCAGAACTATGATTCTATCAAATATTGTCATAGTCTTTGATCAACTTGTCTGTCTGGAGTTTGTCTAATGGTTTGACACTTTTATTCATAAATTTATCAATTCAAAGCTTTAGTAAAGAAACTGGCATTTTACCTCTTTACATTTCTTGATCCCTTCTTCTCATAAGTTATAATTTGAATATAATTTGCATATTTGAGGTGGATTTATTCAGCTATATTTCAGATGTTTAAAACAGATAAATGATAAAGTTTGTGCTTTCTTCTCAATGGATACAAATGTTTGTTACTAATTACTGTACTTCCAAGTCACTACATAAATATTGGAAGTCAGGAGGAATCGAGGGATATTTAATATTATGTACTCATTCATAACTATGTGGTGTGCTTAAAATACTAAAACCATTGACAATTGTAGATAGCCTGATCTAACTCTTAGTTTTGGAATTACATTTATCTTAAGTCTTTCTTCATATTAACTGGATCGTGTTATAGTTATGGGTCACCTGGGGAATTTTTCAGAAAAGAATATTTGTGTTTACTAAGAAATGCCAGCAATCAAACTTTTTGCATTTAGATAAAGTTGCCTGATCCAAGTTTGTCAACATTGATTTTCAATTTATGATTTCATTGATTCAATCTGAGAGTGGACAGTACTGTACTTTGTCATAAATTATAGTTATGGAACTAATACTGATGGGAGTTGATGAAGTTATATCACAAATGGACCCCAATTTAAAAGTTAGTCAACCTCTTCATGTGGAATTATGGCTGAAAACCACTCAACATTAGAAAAGAGGTTATACTGCTGCTGTAAAACATACTTGATACATTTTACTACCAATGAGAGAAAATGTTAGGACTCATTTACATTGAACATTTGTTGCTGATCAATAAGGGCCTGAAAAGCCTGCATAAGATCACCCACAGTCAATACAGAATTATGGATTTGATTTGGTTGAAGGAAACACTTTGTAGTTACCTTTCTCAGCTAGTTCTTTATGACAGACTGTACAAGATACCAAATACACACCTCATTCATTTGATGTCTCTGCATACATTAATACTACTACTACTTGTAAATAGTTGTGTAACTGTGTGTGTATGTGTTTGTATTTAAATATGTTATGAAGGAAACCAGATGCTTACTGCAATGTGTTACAACAATCAGGCCAAGTGACCAACTGTATTCTGTCTGCTCCTGACATACAAATTATTTCTAGTTCATGGATAGTATTTAGAGATGATAATGCATGCATGCCAGCCTATTTACAAATCAAATGCTGTGTAGATTATGAAGTCTGTAATTTAAAATGTGTATATTCAAAACAAAATAATTAAGATGTTAAAGAGCTGTAAACATATTTGATTTAGTCTTTGCATTATAGAAATTAAAAGATTTATTGTGAAAAGTTTACATTTCATTATATAAATGTTACAATTATTGTCATTTGTGATGTGGAAAGGATTATGTAAGCATTTCAGAGTTTCTATTAGTTTGTGCAGACAGTGATTTTTGGTGTTTGTGCTTCATTAATCATCATTTTGATATCGTGTGGAAGAAAAACATTTGGTTGTATATCTTTCACATGCCAGCGATATTACGTATGGACTTTATTGCCTGCTTGAAGTTGATAGTAATGGTGGGATGGGTAGGTGTGGGGTGGCAGTTGAAGGGGAGGGAACAGTGAGTTACATGAACTAACAGAAGACTAATTGACTGTTTGGCACTAGCTTGACTTGGTGTTGCATGTTATATTTCAGTTATAGAAACAGATGGCATAGTTGAATTGATTGCCTCATGAAGAATGTACTTTCTTTGTACACTGTTTTTGCTATACAACAACACCATACCGCCTGAAATTCATTAGTCGCTAATAATACTTTGAAGTCACATGGATAGGAAAGGTGCAGTTTTAAGATTGCAGCTATGTAGAAGTTGAAATATTCATTAATTCACAGGAGCTGTCACCAACTTAAGTGAGAAAAAAAAAGTTTGAAGTATGTAGATAATATTAAATGTGATGTAAATAAAACTTGCCATAATATGTGTGTGGGACAAAACTAAAGTTTCAAATTTAATAGTCGCATACATGCAAATTCATTTTGTGTTGTGACTCAATACTTTACTAAAAACTATGATATTTTCTTTGCTTTTCATTAAATAATTATGAAGAGGATAGAATCAAGATGGTGTTATGAAGAATAAAACTGGTAGTAAATGTTGCATTAAATAAAGTATTAAATTCAATATTTATTTTAACTTCCTGAGAACAGGATTCTGTATTATTATATGCTTCAGGTTACTTCAGAATCCAACATTGTTTTATGTGCAACGTGTTCAAAGTGCTTTTGTAAGGGAGTTTTGCTTCAAGTCATTATTATTATCATTATCATTCAGTGACATATTCCTTTCTCCCTTTGTGACCCTATGACCTACCGTTGCTTCTGTAATAAACAATATCTCAGTGTGGGAAGTTAAACAATCAAACTGCTGTCTGCTCGCATTTCCTCTCTTACTCTTTTGTTTTATAACAACACAATTTGTTTTAGTTGAGATTATTTTATTGTTTGAGAGAGAAGCTCATCAAGCCTTTCTACAACTGTCTGCTATGTTTCTGTGATTTAACTGTCTTTCAAAGTCAGTGAATTCAGTATGGCTGCAAAAATAGTTTCCAATAGTAAACAAGTCCCTTGTTTTCAAGAACACTTATAACACAATACTCTCAAGTTTAGAATTGGACATGAGTAGTAAGCTGATGTAACGTCTCCTTCACCTCCCAGCATTTTACCGTCCCACCATGACCCCACCCCTTCCTCTCCCCGGCCCTCCTCATCACCCAGGTGTACCAATCAAAATACACAGAAAGTCCATCACTAGGATGTAATCAACATACACTTCGGTTAGCATTTTTCGGCCTGTCATATATTTCATGAAAAGTTGTACTAGCACACACAGCATTTCCTTCTACCTTTAAGGTGCCATTAGTGCTGTACAAAGAAGAAGTTCATTAAAATACTCTTGTTCATGTAATACTCTACCTATTACCATGAATGTGTTGTGATTCAAGGCATCACTCAGCTTGTATCTCACCTAACATCACAACAACTAATTTAAAATCATGATCTGTCTTCAACTATTAATGACTTTTAGATATAATTGATTGTCGCCTTCCAAGGTCTGGTGAATCGACCAGATCATAGTCTCATCCTCCAGAGGTCAATCTCTGACCTCCTCTAGTTCCATCTGGTGGACTGACTAGACATCTCATCTTCCAGAAGTCTGACCATATCTAGTTTATTACTGTTGATAAGACTTGTATTCTTTCAGACTTGATCTAGTTGTATCCTGTGGATGGATAAGACTTGTATTCTATGGAGTCTTATGAAGTCTATGAAGTCTTATGGATAAGACTTGTACGATGGATAAGACTTGTATTCTTTCAGCATTTAAACTGAGACTTGATCTAGTTGTATCCTGTGGATATATAAACTACAGTCTGTTCTACAACTGGCCAGTTCTGTCGTCCCTCAGACTTGATCTAGTTGTATCCTGTGGATATATAAACTACAGTCTGTGCTACAACTGGCCAGTTCTGTCGTCCCTCAGACTTGATCTAGTTGTATCCTGTGGATATATAAACTACAGTCTGTGCTACAACTGGCCAGTTCTGTCGTCCCGGGGTTCGCTCCTTTCTCCTGGTTTTTCATGACTGGTCTCCATCTTAGTCTCTTCACTGTCATTGTGTGCCTACAACAAATCAAACATATCAAAGGCTTATTCTCCAGTCTGCTATAAATGTCACATCAAAGTTCTATGACACTAAAGAGGAAATTGGCTAGATAGTAAGGGGTTCAGCTATTGAATTTCCTTCTCACCATTTAACCTGTATTGTATTCTCAAGGAGAGTGCTTTACGTGGAATTTACCCTCCTCAGCACCTCTTGCTCAGTCACATTGCATGGTTAAATCCTCACCCATGGTTAGGAAAATTTATGTTCAATCATTTTCTTGTTCTACCTAATCTACAGCAAACTAATGGAATGGAAAGAATATAACAACTCTGGACAAATAGATTAAGCTTGAAAGATAATTACCCTAGAAGGATTTCAGAGCCTTTAATCCATTCTTGGGATGAGTCTGGTGTCCACTTGTAAAGCAGAACGTTCCCGGACTCGAGACCAACAGCTAAAATATAGCTACAAGTAGAAAAGACACAAATCATAAACCACATGACAAAATATCATCAAATCATGAAATAATTTATCCAAACCTTGTTTCATGTACTATGTCATCTTAAGACTAAACTGATTCCTTTACTAGCTTTGCACATTAACTGATCTGCTGTGATCTATCACTGAACATTATCTGGTAGATACACACAATATCTGTTGTGATCTATCACTGAACATTATCTGGTAGATACACCCAATATCTGTTGTGATCTATCACTGAACATTATCTGGTAGATACACCCAATATCTGTTGTGATCTATCACTGAACATTATCTGGTAGATACACACAATATCTGTTGTGATCTATCACTGAACATTATCTGGTAGATACACCCAATATCTGTTGTGATCTATCACTGAACATTATCTGGTAGATACACCCAATATCTGTTGTGATCTATCACTGAACATTATCTGGTAGATACACCCAATATTCAAAATTCTTGACTTCTTGAATGATGATTGTGTGATGTACATCTGTTGAATAGGAGAGTGCCTTAGATAAGAAGTCATCCATCTCAACAATACTATAAAGTGATTTTAGTTCTATTAATACTGTCCATCAAAATTGTTGACAGGATTCTTACCTTCCAACAGGACAAGTCACAGGAGCAAAGTCAACAGCTGTAGCAGATACACCAACATCTAAAGGAGTTGAGTGAGCTCTGTAATTACCAAGGCAACTGGAACTTGATGACTCATCATTATGGCTACCCCATATTATAACCTAAACGATAAAAGGTTATTCTAAGAAACAAAATCTTTGTACATGATATTAACAAACAATGCATGATAGTTGGTCTCTCCTATGGGACTAATATTCCTTGTACATGATATTAACAACAAATGCATGATAGTTGGTCTCTCCTATGGGACTAATATTCCTTGTACATGATATTAACAACCAATGCATGATAGTTGGTCTCTCCTATGGGACTAATATTCTTTGTACATGATATTAACAACCAATGCATGATAGTTGGTCTCTCCTATGGGACTAATATTCCTTGTACATGATATTAACAACAAATGCATGATAGTTGGTCTCTCCTATGGGACTAATATTCCTTGTACATGATATTAACAACCAATGCATGATAGTTGGTCTCTCCTATGGAGCTAATATTCCTTGTACATGATATTAACAACCAATGCATGATAGTT
>JAIPMN010000095.1:0-10308 GCA_020650975.1 Apostichopus californicus | reverse complement strand
ATGCATGATAGTTAATCTCTCCTATGGGACTAATATTCCTTGTACATGATATTAACAACAAATGCATGATAGTTGGTCTCTCCTATAGGACTAATATTCCTTGTACATGGTATTAACAACCAATGCATGATAGTTGGTCTCTCCTATGGGACTAATATTCCTTGTACATGATATTAACAACCAATGCATGATAGTTAATCTCTCCTATGGGACTAATATTCCTTGTACATGATATTAACAACAAATGCATGATAGTTGGTCTCTCCTATAGGACTAATATTCCTTGTACATGGTATTAACAACCAATGCATGATAGTTGGTCTCTCCTATGGGACTAATATTCCAGTCTTGATTAGAAGAAATCTCTTTCACATTTTGGTTTATTTGGCTAGTAATGGTCGTTTATGATTGAATTTACCATTTTTAACTTTTAAAGACTAGAAAACTGTTTTTAAGAGATAAAGAAATTTAAGACTAACACAAACCTTTTTATCTCTAGAAGATGTTGCAAAATATTGATCATTATGGGACCAGCTACAGCTCCAAATGATTCTAGTATGGAGGCCAGTCTTTCTATCTGTACAAGCTACTTTCTGATAGAGGTGACCTAGGGAGGAAAGATGTAATCAATGGAAATAATAATCACTCAGGGATAGTAAAAGGTTATACATATCTAGGAAGGTTGACCTAACAATAGCCTACCATTATGATGTACTCAAAGATATCACAGAGACATCATTAACTCCTTTACCATTATTGTACACGACCTATATATCATATCTTAGTACATGTTTAAGGCATACTTACATGGTTTTACATACACTGTTATTGTTAATTCACATTACAAACATATTTGATCCATGGACCTAGTAAAGCTGCACATGGCATTTCTGATGTGTGCTTCCTCTGTGGTAGAGTATATACCATTCAATATTTTAGAAACTTTAAATTACAACTGCAGATTTATGGTGATAGCAAAGGAAAACAACATGATCACTTTGTCAGAGGCTTTGCAAACCCTTCAGTTGACTTTAAAATATATTCATGATGTTTTACTGTACTTCAAATTTCTTTTCCAGTTGAGCACCTCCCCACCCCCCCCCCTCCCCTGACCACAACTTGTTACTGGCAGACACAAACATTTACTGATCCACAATTGAAATAAGATATGCTAGAATTAACCTTACCAATGGTCCTCCCTCTACCAATATTTCAACATATAGAATACACTATACTAACTTTTTTCTTCTTGCTTCTGCACTGCTTCAAAGAGTGACCATGTTCTATCCCTAGAAACAGCTAGTAAGAATTTGCCAGAGTGGGAGAATGCGAGTTGTGTAACAGTCAGTGAGTGGGCTGATAGTTCACCAACCTGTCTCCAAGTAGTTGTGTCCCATAACATTATATTGGCATGTTCTGGTTTGCTTGCCTAAACAGAAAAACATTAGTGGTATCATTATTCCAATGTTCTGCCTAGAAATAACAAAGTTAGACATACACACATATCTGTATACATTATTTAAGTTGTATATAGAAACAATGTCAGTAAAGATACTAAGTGCAGTACTACTTTATTGATTTAAACTTGTATACTTGTCGGCTATTAAGGATAACAATACTTTCCAGTAGTAACATTTGCATACATGAAGGGTAAAGGTAACCATGGAGATGCTATCTCTTGATAATATATAGGATATATTCTCTAATGCTCATTGTAATATCCCTCATTTCTGCTTATGCAGCATTTTGCATGTGATGGCTACTTGGCTAGATTTCTATACTTTTACTAAATGTAACAGAAATGATCAAGGTAACCTTGATAGTTTTCAAAATGATCAACACAACAATTCTATCACCTTTATAGCTTTATGATAGTAGTAATCACATACACCCAAATAAATGTTTGATGATAAAAATGCTCAAAATTAAACAAAGCACACTGCTTAAAATAACTAAATTTCTGCTGTTCTCAGATTTATTTAAGTTTACAGACAGTTAATGACCCTAGTTCAATACAAGGTGACTTTTGAACTCTGACCTGGAAATAATCCCTTACCTTACAAGCTGATGCTATCAATGTTCCTGCTGGATGGCTGGCAATGGCGAAGATTTCAAAACCATGGCCATAAAGCTTCTGGGTTTCTGGCCAGAGAGTATTCTGGAGTAAGTGTTCCTCTGTGGGGGGTGCTGGGGAGGGTAAAGAAGTTACACCGTATCATCAATGTAATTATCTATGGACATGAATGAGGGCTTATCTGCACCTTTCAGTGAAAACTACAAGCAGTTGGTTCTCCTGTAGTCACACGTTTAAAGTTAAGTTTACCTCAACTCTTTGTAAAAGATTATTAATAGAGATAAACCAACCAACACCTTTATGCGATAGCAATGTTTGTGTACATATATTACATTGTACCTACCAGCACTCACTGTAATATGTATGTTGAACAGAATGAAGGGTGCTGGCATCATTTCAGGGGCATGGTTAGCTTCTTTTTCTAGCGGTCACATGCTTTTCTATGAGGTTGGGGGGGAGGGGCATGCAGAACCAATTTTGAAAGGAAATTTTGACCCAACTTGTTTCCATAATTCTTCCACAGCAAGTGCCAGGTAAGAAAACTAAGTTTGAAGAAACTGTGAATGTCTTAAATGAATCAGAGATGATCTTACTCAACAAGGTGACAGGTTCAAAGAATATATCTGAGTATTGATCGCTGGGATGAGTAATTTCTCTGTCAGATGATGCAACACCACTCTCTCCTTGGTAAATAGCTTTGTTTGAGAGTCCAAGGGCTGGAACACTGGCTCCTTCTGGAATGGTTTCACCAGCCTGGAAATCAAGAACAATTCTACCCTTATATGAATCAGGATAAATCTCTTTCCCCTCAGGATAAATCTCTTTCCCCTCTGACCCAAATCATCTACAGTTGGTCTTTCTATTCAAATGCTAACATATGTCCATACCAGACACAAATTTGAAATATCAGTGATTAACCCAGAAACCTGTTGACTTTCAGAAGACTGCATGAAAAGTAAAGTGTTTGTAAGAATGATAAGGTTTTGGATCTTATAAAATCCAGTAAGAATCATCTCAATGCTTAGTCAAAGAGTCTTCATTGGCACGATGCAATATGAAACGTTTTAACTTAGTTAACATTTCATCAATTTATTTCAAATGCAGCTTGACTACCAAGCTGATAAATTCCATTCAGATACTAAGAATCAAATAAAGCTGAAAATTTACCAAAGTCACTTCCATACATACTTTTACTTTAAGAGTAACTTTTTAAGCTCAATGTTACTTACTAGCTTTAACGTCTCTTTGTTGATTTCCTCTTTGGTAATTTGCTGGAAATTATTCAGAAAATTCACTGGAGCTTCAAAGGCTCGCAGCACCTAATGACAGACAATGTTAAATAAACTATTAATAAAGAATGAACTGAAATCACTTAAAATGAGTTACCTGGAATCCCTTATTAAATATGGTAGCACCCACATCACCCCAATAACATAACAGTACATTAATTTGAGTAGATGCTCCAACTAAGAATAATAAGATTGCCACCTGATTTCCCAATCCTGGTACAATCACAAGGCAGAAACTAATCAAGAAAGGTTTAGTGCGTGCCAACTGTTGCCATCCTAAATCAGGAACAAGCTTGTTATGGATCAAACACAGCCATGTGAAACTTTTCCCTGAGGCAGGAAACATGCATGACCATGAGTACTAAATGTAGGCCTTAAAATAACAAAAATTAAGCAATGCCACAACTATACAAAATGTTTATGTCTTACAGCTTATACTAAAGTTAGAAATAACAATTTGCTTATGTCTAGTAATTTGTGATTAATTGTGGTGCTGGGTAGTTCCATTATGAAGGAACCCAATTATCCAAATAAGAAAATACTAAGCAAATATTATTTATCACAGCAAAAGGATTTTGTAGGTTCTTCCTGCAATGAGATGACAACCTAGAAAATATTGCATCATGAATATTCATATATCAGTAAATACCAAACCAACATATTAATGAATATTCATATATCATTAAATACCAAACTAACATATTAATGAATATTCATATATCAGTAAATACCAAACCAACATATTAATGAATATTCAAATATCATTAAATACCAAACCAACATATTACTGAATGTTCTAGTAACCAAATTAAAATTTGAATAACCACTAGAATTAACTACAACTGATTCTTGTTGTGGATGTAAACCTTGTCTTAGTTGTAGGAGGTAAGGGTAGGACAGGAATGTCACATACCTTCTCATCTGCACCGGAGACAAATTTAAACCGCCCAATCATGGCTAAGCATTGCATGTCATAGCCATGAACCTGGGGCCTTGCCAACTCATGCCATGTAGCCTAAAGGAAACAAATAACAAGAACATATTGCACACATGAATTACTCAATAAGACATTTAAATGTACTTGAAGAGAACTCTAACAGTTAATGTAAACAATAACTCAAGAAAGACTAACTCTTTAATATCAATACATGATCAACATGTGATACTGAATATGGGTAGTAAGCATTAACATGTTCAGTAAGAAAGTACTAAAATGTAGGAATGAAGAAATCAGTAATTATTTATATTTGAACTATTATGATAGACAAGAATATCAGGTCAACTGAATGACTTGAAATAATGATGCAGCTACGTACCTGCTTGTTATCTCTCCTCCAGGGAGCAAAGAGACGGGTTGTCTGATCTTTACTGACGCTGACCAAGAAGGAACCTTCAGGATCCCAGACAATGTCTTCAACACTCTGAAAGTGACCGCTAACTGTGACCGCAGGCTCCCATAAAGATTCATCCTAAAAGACCAACCAGTTAAACTGTATGTTTGGAAGTATCAAACCTTTTTTATCAATGTAACACTAAAAATGCAAAACATGCAAAGCATTGTGGGTAATGTCAACGATAAGAACACTAGGAACCTGACACGAGACAGAAACAAAGAAATCTGTATTTAACAAATATTAAGACACTGGAGGAAGAAAAATTAATGAAGATAACTCCATCCATTGAAATAAATGTTTTATCAACTGATGGTGCTTACCACCCTGCTTCTGGACCACACATGGAATGCACCCTGATATCCGTGGGCTAGGATTGTTTTACCATCTGGGGCAAACTGACAGCCATATAAACCTAGGGTGTTACCGCCAACCTCACCCACTCTGACCTGTAAGAACAAAGAGTTAGATGGTCAAATTGAAACATGATTTCAGAAGTACAATATACATTGTATGGGCTATACTAAATGTTTGATGTCACTTACACATATACAAATACCAGTATGTTGTTACAGTATGATAAAAAAAACTAACAAAGCTAACATGTGGAATGTGGCAGACTCAGTATGACTGTGATTTTCTTTATGCACAATTCCATATCAAATGACATTTAAAGTCTAAATTGTGTAATACTGGAAAATTAGGTAATTATGAGGTCATAGCTATGATCCAATCAGCATATTTCAATTTGCTCTCTCATAGACTCACAGTCATCAACAGGTTACCACACTGTACCCAGATCTGACAATTTAATTTTACAAATTTCTGAAGTGGAGAGAGACAATGTTCTGTGAAACTAACCTTATCTACCCAGACACCGGTCTCTACATCCAACTGCCAGATAATCATTGTTTTATCCATGGATGCTGACAAGAGACACATTGGTTGATGTTTGTCACCATTATCTGAGTAAAGAATAAAGAGTAAAGAATTATCTGAGAAAAGAATGTATAAAAGACAACAACAACAACACAGCAATGAGTTACGTTAGTTGAGATCAGTCAAGTCTTGTTTCAAATTATCAAAGTTTAGTGATACAAACCATGCTGGTTGTGCAATTATCAGCAATCAGTAAGAATGAATAATTCACTGATAATGATCAACTAATTTTATTACTTTATATGAATTAATCCCTTTACTGCCTTATGCACTTAAAAGAATATACAATGAGTGTACTCAAGCAAGTAAACAAACATAATACTCTATTCTGTGTCATCAAGGACACTGAAATGCATAACTTCTGTTGTATGAGTGACTACCATTGAATGTTGAGAGAAGCATTAGAGATTTAACAACCTGAATATATTGGAGGCTGCCAGTGTACACCGTATATCCACTGTTCATGGCCAGCTAGCAAGGATTCCAACGTGACAACGTACTTGGCTTCTATATCTGTAAAATCATAAATTCAGAATAAATTTAATAAAGGCATGCATCACAGCCTAAAACAGTTCATTAGAGTGTTAAAGCATTGTATGTTACTGTTTGTCAATGATAAAAGTACCACACCTCTTGGGACATCTTTACCTTTATAACTAACAGTGAATATATTTCCCTTTAGTTTGATGCTGCTACTCTCTTCTGGTTTGTCTCTTGTTATTCTCCACAATCGGATGAAACAGTCCTGAGAACAGCTAGCCAGCAGCAAGTCTCCACAATCTGAAGAAAAAACAGCCATGTCAGTTGATGACACAGTATAAGGCCCAGAAAATTATTAAAATTATAAAAATTATTATGTTGCTGAAATTGTGTAGACAGTTGAGTCCAGAAGAAACAAAACATAGAACTTCTCCACTATAAATTGATAGTTCTTTCTTCAAGCACTCTAGATTTAAGCATTCTAATTGGAAAGCAATGCTTAAGCCAATCATTTTACAGATTTCAGATGATTTATGAGACTACAAATCAATAGTGTCTGTCCACTCTACAAATAAAACGGCTATATTTTACTGTTAGAGTTATATAAGTAAATAAATAACGGATAACTGACTGGGTAATTTGGCTAACTTTAAAGGTTGGCATTCCCTTTTAATAACAGTTATAAATTCTCACCGTCCACTGCAAACTCTAAGCCTCTTATCCAATCTTCATGTCCACGTAAAGTCTGAACTTCAATAAAGTCTGTTCCCTGGAGGACGTAAAGATGTATTCTGGTGTCATCACCACCAATTGCTAGGATTGGAACTGTTGATAAGTAATAACATGTTACAGTATTTGTATGAAGCTGGTATATTTCAGACTGTTAAACACCTCCCAGTCACCACATTCCATTCTACCCCCTATCCCCCTATAGATTTGAAATTTATGGAAATTAAAAAAAAAAAAGGCATTGCATTGACGAGCTGTGTACTGACAATCCATGTTTTGTAGTTTGTATTTCTTGTCAAAACAGTACGGTAGGAATCTAAACTTTACCATTCTGTATATTTCATATCATCTTGCAAAACTGTCAAAAATCTACAAAAATTACCTTTTTGATGCGATACACTAGCAATTGCTAAATGGCAAGAACCTGAAAATTAATGTTTTGCACATTTTATCATCAAACAGTAGATCAGTCAAACAGTAATTTTCAGGTTTTTAACATTTGTTTAAGTTGCAAATGTTATGTCCCATCTGAGACTTTGTTCTATAATATTTGTTCTGTTTCGTGCTTTTCATTGTTTCATTTTGATCAGCAAACAAAATCTTGAAAGTTATTAGTTTGGTCAGTCAATCCTTTAATCCTTTCAATCCTTGTTTAATTTTGTGTAGTTCCATATTTTACAAATGGTTCAGTTGAAAAACATAGATGAAATAAAAAAACACCCTTACCATGTGAAACTGGGAAAATTGTTAAAGAAACATCCAAGGCAAAACCTAAAACACCCTTACCATGTGAAACTGGGAAAATTGCTAAAGAAACATCCAAGGCAAAACCTAAAACACCCTTACCATGTGAAACTGGGAAAATTGCTAAAGAAACATCCAAGGCAAAACCTAAAACACCCTTACCATGTGAAACTGGGAAAATTGCTAAAGAAACATCCAAGGCAAAACCTAAAACACCCTTACCATGTGAAACTGGGAATATTGCTAAAGAAACATCCAAAGCAAAACCTAAAACACCCTTACCATGTGAAACTGGGAATATTGCTAAAGAAACATCCAAAGCAAAACCATTTCCAAAGGATATACTCTGCAAGAGCTGAAAGGCATCTTCTCCTTGATTGCGTTGCCAGATCTTGACAGAAGAGTCAACTGATGCAGAGGCTAGGAGAGTATGAGGTCTTTCTGGAAAGCTGCCATCCACTGATGGTATATATACACCATCAACTGCAGTCACCACTCCATTGTGACCTTGTAAATGAGATTGTGCTTGATGCTGCAAAAGATATCAAACACTTGTTGTGGCAAAGTTTCTATTTTGGGAAAGTTGTGAGAAAGACTTACTCTGTGTTAAGAAACACAGCTTCAGTGTCCAACCTATCTATAACCCCAATACAAAGAAAGTACTTTATGTACAAGTTGTGAAGCAGTATGGAGCTATCCTTGAAGTAGTCCAACTGACTAATAGTAACAGTACTAAATTCAAATCTCCTATCCAAATATAAATGTTTACACTGGAAAACAATTTTGCTATCCATATCATTGTAAAAAGAAAGTCTTGGTTGTGTGGGGAAGAGTCAGGGCCAAGAAACTTTTTCTTCAAAATAAGCCTTCTTATCTGATATTTGATTCATATTTAAGCCCTTTGAAACTGAATTCCAAACATGTATGAGAATAGAGATTATGTGTAGTTTGAATGAACAACAAAATTAGAGTCCACAACAAAGAGACAGAAGTCATGTGCCAACAGGTGAAAACTTGGCAGTTTTGGAAACTACTGATGATATATGGTTAAAGAGCAAATTTGGCAAATAAATATTACAAAGTGAAGATATCAAATCTTTGCTGTATTAATGAACACACATTTCCAAAAGTCATTGAACAGAAGTTCTTTCTTTTTCCTTTGATAAGCCGGTGTGTCCTACTCTAACAACTATTGCTGTAGGTATATACAGGACACAACACCTGTCTCAACTCTTACATTGCACTTTCTCAATGACTGTCTGTGATTTGGATTCAATTAGGAACTTTTACCTTTGAAGTTTGACTTACTATTCCGTTCTGAATTCTCCAAACGATGATTTCATTATCAGCTGCACCAGAAATGATCTCCAATTTATCCTCTGCTTTTGCCTGCTTTAAATTTTGCTGCAGCCATTTTACGCAGTGGACTTTACCCTTGTGTCCTTTGAGAAGATTTCTTATTGCCCCTGCTGCATTGTTGTTCTGAAATGAGAATACCACAATATATGGAATTAGACATATAAATAAAATCAAGCAATATAAATCAAAGAATAGGATTTGATTCCAGTAGTCTATATTTCCAGAGCAAAGTATATTCTAATTCAGGTAAGTTGACAGTAATGTGATGTTTACTCAGCATTCTAATGCTTCTTTAACTCAGCTCTAAAAAGATGAGAAGACTTTAATGGATTTGATATGATTTGGAAGAGCATTCCAATCCTGAATTGCCGTGAAGTAGAAAGTAGAGCTAACACCACCCTTAGAATCAACAACATAGAAATTGTGATGTCTTGAACGAGTCCCCTGATTATGAATGACAGATCTATGTTTTGGTGAAATTGGTGGTTAGGTAGGGAGAACTACAGTTGTTAAAGATTTTGTGTGTATGGTTTAACCTAATGAATTTAGCTCTACTCTCTACGGATAACAATCCAAGACCAGAAATTTCCTCCTGCCCAACATGGAATCTTGGGCCTTGCATAGGTATGTAGCGAACCACTTTATTTTGAGTAATCTAGAGCTTCTTTTCAAGAGTAAGTTATGATATTTGGCACCTCTTAAACTTAAAGTCTTACTGTCTTGATCACTCTTTTTATCTTAGACACCCTGACATATATGGCACTCTCTGACTTTTTCAGTAGTGTTGTGAACATTTTGTTTTGAATTCCAATTTTCGTGTTTAGGCATAGCGGGAGAGCCCCTAGGCCAGTAGTAGGCCTAACTGTTGTGAGGTTTAACACAGTATAGTACTAGGCTAGTATTATAATTGGCTAGGACAACGTATTAGTGCACAATATCCGTGGTCACTACTCAATTGTGCAGGACAGACTGAAACTTACGTGAAATTTGTACAGTGCAAGCGAATTTTCAGCCCCAAATGCGATCAGTCCATTCGATCCCCAGTCGACACAATTTGGCAGCCTGTTACACCCTGAGCAAATGAAACATGTTTCACTGGGGGCCGCCATCTTTACAGGTTGAAGTTAGAAAACACAAATCGACAGATCCTCGCGCTGTTACTTGTTCGTAGCCAGAGCCGTATATAGAGATATACGGCTCTGTTCGTAGCAAATGCGACCATGTGATAATAATAATAATAATAATAATAATAATAATAATAATAATAATAATAATAATAATAATAATAATAATAATAATAATA
>JAIPMN010000094.1:0-19103 GCA_020650975.1 Apostichopus californicus | reverse complement strand
CCAAACACGGACGCTTTCTGCTCTTCCCTGTCCCCCCCCCCAACCTCCCCCACAACCCCATTCCACTCCCCAACACAAACATATATACCTACTTTAGACAGCCATACACTGTTAATGTGTAAATTACCAGATAACTGCAAGATAGTTGCAGATCAATTAATTCTAACGTTGAACTTGGGCCGCGTATACGACAGCCCATTTTATCACTGAGGGCCGGGGTGGGTTGAGAGTGACTACGTCAGCGGGGGTAGTATGTATTGTTTCCACATAATAGTGAACTCTTCAGGGATATCTTAGTTGCATTCATAGGCATACGGGACCGTCCAAGTTGGGGGGGGGGGTGGGTGGGGCAGAAAGTTTTCCCCCGAATTTTCGAAACTTAGCTACACGAGCCGCATGAAACATGTTGATGCCGGTTGCGATTATCAATTAAATGAAATTGTAATTTGTAAGCAATGGCGTACCTATACAACAGTTGGCACCCAGGGCGGATACTTCATTTGTTTTTGCTCGAATCAGATCCCGACTCGGCCAAAAGTTGAAAGCATTTTTTTTAAAGAAAAGTCACCCAAGAATGAACCTGGGCACGAAAAACCAAACAAACTGACTGATCCCTTCTCAACCCCAGGCCTTTTCATCGAAAAAGTGACTCTTTATACCAATACAGTCTGTACTTAAGTGCCACACACACAATTTCTGAAGTTGTCGGCAAGTCTGAAGGGTGAGTTTCTTCGAAGGAAAGGTATAACAGTTACATGCATGATATCGGTGTTTTCTTCAACGAGTTTAAGAAATCTGGAGGATTCATGTCAATTGGGCGCGCGCGTACCATGCATGGAGGGTCATGTGATGTGTTCCAGGGTGGTACCAAACTGATATTTCTCTGTAGCAGTTCGAGAATAGTGTTAGTGACTTCGTGAAAGATTTGCACCGAGACGAATCGGACATGGGAACTAACGGCGTAAGAAGGTACTGGTACTTCAGGCCTACGAAATAGTGCTAATATGCTAACGTTAAACATGTGAACCAAATCAGTAGTTCCACGGTTGTCAAGGGTGAGCGTTTGGTGCTGTGGGGAAATGCTTAGTTCAGTGCTACCACAAAATTCTCCATGGAACAGAGCCTAATGCTGCTCGACGGGAATATAGCTATCACGTTAGGCTACAGGCACGGTTATTGCTAGGTAACGGGTTTCGTCTGCTGCTCTAAGCACGCATACACATTTACGTACTAGTTGGGTGAAATCATCATGCGTAATGGGGAGAGTAATATATAAGTACCACCCTGGAACACATCACATGACCCTCCATGCATGGTACGCGCGTACGCGCATATTTACTGTGTGATAGTTCCTCCAGATTTCTTAAACTCGTTGGTTTTCTTTGTGCTCAGTTATTGGTCACATGACATGGGAATTTCCCGCCATTCTCCTCGCACACACTATCTGAAACAGAAACGCGGGAATACATCAAGTATAACATACAGTGTGCGGTATTTAAAATTTAAAAGGACAGACCAGCTCAAAGACCTTACTGTGTGGATTATGACGGCATCGTAATACACTACCAAAAATAGGACAGCGTGAAAAACGTTGCAGCATCAACAACTTTGTGTGGATGTCCTTTCAAAATTATTGATTGAAAACTAAAGGTTTGGATCATCATCGCTCAAGTATGCCTGGAATACAAGATTGGGTAAATCGCCCATTGGACATCGTTCATGGATTTTTCGGTAGGCGTGTAAGAACTAATTAGGCCTATGTTGACTAACAAAAACATGTCACTACAACTTAGTAATCTTCCAACTCAAGCATAGACTCTAATTAGGATAGGCCTAGTATTAACACACCGGAAACAACAACAATAAAACTCCAGCATGAATAAATTCTTAATCTGTATTCCAAAATGTTAAGTCAATAAACTGACATTTATGAATGATTGTGATAGGCCTAGCCTTATTACTTATAGTCGGCCTAGGCCTAGGCTATATAGTTATACTACTGTACTGGTTGTGAAGCACTTTCGTGTGGGAGGTTTAACATAAACTTGCATGAGCAGATAAGTAGTGATTTTAATTTGAATTACGTACACATTTTCACAGGTTATAGTTGTACTGTCCTCAGTGTCCTGTAAGACATTTATTTTGAAATCATTCTTTTCGTTGACAATACAGTTGTGATATCATGTGAGCAGTATAAAGGACGTATATTTAAAGTTAACTTTAAAGAATGCTGGGAAAACTGAGAATTGCTGTGGGAATGGAGTCAAGGCTTTTTGTTATATTCTCAAAGGTAGAAAATTCTGATGCTGTGAAACTAGAGCTAGAACTAAGCTAGTCATGTTTGCCAAGGCATGAAGTCTTCCACGTGTAGTAAAATGAAAATACATGTATGTTGAGAATCCATATTTCCTCTCTAATTTATAAAATATGAAGTAGATATAGATACAAAGGACCTTAAACCAAGTATCTTTGTGTTTCCATCACAAGCAATTCTTCAAATGTGGTTTCAACACATTAGCAGTGCAGCAGCAATAGGCCTAGTCTACATAATTATCAACCCCTTCTGAGTTATTCATGTGGGTTGGTATTTCTGCAGTCCTTGATTATATAAGTAAAGAACAATAATTACAAATAGCACTTTTTGATGTTTATAATTTCCCTGTCACTGACTCCCTGTAAATTTTGGCATGGACCTGTGTCACAAAGTCTTACATTTGGCTGTAACACTTGCTCAATTTCTGTTTGATAAGACTTAAAATGGATTTTCCGAAGAGAACTTGAACTAACTAACTCATCAGGCAGAGTGTACAACTTGCATGTCAGAGAGTGAAGAATCTGAAGATGAATATTTTGCCTAGAGTCACAGGAATTCATGATATCAGTTTGTGCTCTCATTTGCTTCACCAGATCCTAGCGACGCTGAATGGACGAAGAAAGCAATTAAATTCTTCGACGACAGGTTGCAAGGCGAGGATTCATCAACTTGGGTGAGTGTCTTTGTATTTTAAGTTTGTCTTTCCTGCCAGTGTGGTGATAAAAATCAAGATTGAGCTTAAAAGATGCCCCCAAAAAATGAAAAATTCTATACGCCAAGCAGAGTCTACCATACTATTTTCCTTTGTGTTTTTTTTTGCTTACTTGTGTTTGCAAAATAATGGTTAACCACGAAAGACCAAGTATGTACAAGAAAGTGGTCCCATATTTGCATCACAGGTTGAGCAGAAATAGCATCTGAATATCACCCCAAACATGAAGTATTCTTTTTCGTTAACCTTTACAAGGGTTTGCCCAGAAACCCTTCAGCTCATTTGAAAGTATTTGAAGATGGACTTTTTGCAGCAGGGGTTTCCCATCAACATGCTTATAATTATCAACTAGAATGTTCTGCATTATGATTTTGTAGATTATACCAGTCAGTAAGATGTATGAAACATAATATGGATAAATTTGACACTAAAAGTTAGCACTTTGTTACAAAATGGGTGAAACAATTACTTTAAAATCAATTTTGTTATTTCATTTTATAGTTTGAAAACTGTACCAATATTGCCATTATTGTCTAATGCAGAAACTTGAGCTATATTGTAATTGAACTGTAATATGATATGTAATATAATGTAATATGTAATATAATATGATATGTAATATTTCCTCTCTATTCTTGCAGATTCCATCAGTAAACCATACTTCCTTGCACCTTTTGAAGCCAAACAGTCTCGTCCGTTATAGAGGAATGGTACAGGATATGTTCGATCCCGAGTTTTACCTCGGTGTCTATGAAGTCGAAGACAAGTCCAGTAATATGAAGGTACTGTTAAGGCAAACTTTCCATTTTAGTAATTAAGTAAAACATTGACGATATTCATGTCATGTGGTATGCAGGTATGGTGATGTCATGCAAATATTTATGGAATATATTTTTATTGATTCTGTAATTAGCTCCTTGAAGTCCCTTATACTGGAGAGAATCCCCAATTTTTTTGGTGCATCCCCGGAAGAGAATATATCAACAAAAGATTGACTGAAATTTGTCATCGTTTACTTGGAGTGCTTCGAATCTGCATATTTTCTAGGCTTTGTCGCCTTACTTTCAACGAGACCTCAGGGCAAGGTACGCTATTAAAGCGCACCTTCTACCCCAAAGCTATTTTGGAGTACAATCGCGTATCGTGATGTTAATCAATTCTGGGCGTAACAATTTGATATATCTGTCACTTTCTTTGGTTTTCATCAGACTCTCAAATCTGGAAAGTATCAAGATGTGGCATCCTGTTCACCAACTCAGAAGATCAACCTAGAGTCCAGGAATAACGTCACCATGAACAGACAAACTTACTACTGTGTACCAGTTCCTGCTGAAAACCAATGGGTCAAAGAAATATCCTTTTGATTTTATTTTGTCAATTATTGGTAGTCTATTCGTTTTTTTTGTAAAACAGGGTTTCATTCTAGTTTGTAATTTGCTAAGTTTTTTTTTTTTTTTTTGCAGTCTTAAGAACTAATTCCAGAGTTTCTGCTGCACTGGTCAGCACTGTTATATGCCATGCAGGCTACAGTCTGGTATTAGTTGCTATAGTAACATTTGTTATATTTTTTTGGTGCTAAGAAACTGGCCTTGCATCTAACAGTGTAAATTTGTATGATAAACTCCTAAAAGTATGTTTATTTGTGAATTTAACAGCAGACTAGCCCTGATTGATATCAATTTGGTCAGAAGATAGTTTCAAATCACCTCAAAAAAATAATAAACACATAAAGAAAATAGATTGGTATGCATCCAAATATGTTGAAGAAGGCCAAAATGGCAACCTAATACACGTCCACCAAAGAAGTACAATTTTTAAATAAAACTTGAGACATAACATAAGACAATTCCCAAAAATGTCTGAAATGCCCTAAGTGTTGAGGATTTTTTTTTTGGAAACTAGCGTTTCACATTTGATGTATTTAACTGATATGAATTATTCCGACCATATGTTTGCCTTAACTAATGTCAAACGTCTTTTCTAAGAAGGATCAAATCCAAACGTCACCGAGCACGTCAATTACTGGAGGAAGAGATAAGCGAGCACTGGATGCAGATGACATCGGCCCAGTAGTAAGGAGAAATGAATCAACGAACTCTACAGCTCCAGGTGACTCTGGTGCGATGGATTCGTCAGAACGGAGTGAAGCTGGGAACAACTTGGCCAATGGTACACCCAGTCAACGGCCGTCTGCAGCTGCCCTTAACCCTATAGACTTAAACTTCCCCCTAGCTGGTGAGAAGGGACCAGCATGTCTTGTAAAGGTAATTTGAATTATTGCTTGATGATATCAAACTTACAACTTTGCAAAGATTAACGAGAAATGTAATGGCTTGCACCTTTGAGGCAGGTGGAAATAATTGGAATCCAGAACATGTCATACCAAATGTTTTAACCAACACTATGGGAAAGTTCTAAAAGGGAAGGCAGTAGAATTAAGCAATGAAGTATTGTGGGTTTTTAATTGTGGTCAGCTTTGTAGAGCTTGTTCACATAGCAACCACATGACTTAAAAATAGCATGTTAAATCTGTAACAAAATCTGGTTTAATGCAATGTTGAATCATGTGATAAGCTTAGATTGAGCCAATTTTGCAAGGGTACATTTAAACATTGATGTACCTATAAACTGACTCTCAAATTACTACTAGGCTATATTAGCCACAATGCTTCAATAAGGTACAACCTAATTGAAGAACGTCTTTGGCCCTTTATGAATAATTATTTCTATGACATTGTACCAAACATTGTTATATACTTTTCTATAGTAATACAAGTTGTACACAACAGTGCTACAATAATGTTTGGTATCATTAGGAAAGAAACTTGCTTTAAATATTTTCCTTCACAGAAAATGCAAATGAATCTCTCAACCTATTAAATCTTACAAATTTATTAGTTACCATGGAGACTCCTTTTGAATTCATGTGTATTAATCCTACTTCTCTCTGTTGTGTACAATTTCTTTCAATAGACTTATGAAGACAAGGATTCCTTGAAACTAAATGAAATGGTGGAAATTATAGGAATTTTGTCGGTTGATCCAACGCTGGCAGTATTTCCTGAAGATGGTTCCAATGGGTAAAATATATTTCTTAACATTTTGATCCGCAAGAAATGTCTGTTTAACTTGCAGTTTTGGTTTTGTTTCAACAAATATTATAACATATAACTGTAAACTAAGTGATCCAAACTATAAGAGGATCTAAGTGCTTTTCCACATTAAACATGCCCACAGTTGCACTGCACATATCCTTTATCATGATAGAAGTCTTCAAATTGTTCAGAAAAGAAAGAAACACACCTTCTGGCAAGGAAGTGCCGTAAAGACTCATCCTTGCTGCAAAAACTCATGAATCTCCTTCCTGTGATGTCCTTTTGTAATTAAAGGGTGTGAAGAATCGCGCTTAAAGAAATGTCCATGCCGGTAATCTGACCTAGTTTCGAATGAGGTGTAATAGAAGTGTTAGACACCACCATCGATCCCAGAAAATATACACACAGCTTGCTACCGTCGGTAATAGACACTAGTGTACGGTCAATTCATACAGCTATGGTCAATACCCACAACACAGTGTACATAGCAGTGATGGATATCTCAGGTCTAGATAAAAGATAACAAGCTATCAAGTTTCATTACTGTCTGCATTTTGTAGCGACGAGAAGAAAACTTCACTTGCAAACGGAAAGTTTCACTTTTTCAGAGCGCAGCACGCGGCTTGGGGCGAGTCTTCAATGCCTTTAAACATAGAAATTAAGCAACACATCACCAGCACTATTCTGTGTCCAGGGTTGTGAGCTGCAGCCTCCTTAATGTTTTGAAAATGTTCCCTGTGGTTGCCCTCTCTACAAAGAGATTGGAACATAATATGAACCGATACAAAACTGTACACAAGCTGAGCTTTCTCTTACCGTATTTACATTATACTTTATATACTGTATTATACTGTACTGTATTGTACTGTATTGTACGTTGGTCATTCCAGTGGTCAACTTTTAGTTGTCAACATGTTTTCTGCGGTAATATTTAAAGCGACTTTGTCTATTTTCAAGTTGAGTGATGAAGAAGCATTTCAATAGTAGTTATATTTATATACATGGGAACAGCATCTTGCCACAGTTAAATGGAATTAACAGTGAAGGTGCTTAAAGTGGCTACTGGTATTTACAATCTCTTCTGAAATTACCAATCTTTAAAGGAAATAAAACAGTCCTTCCTCTGATAAAACATCTCTAATTAAAAAGATTGTAATTCAGTTTTGGCGTAATTAATTAGCCTAATTAGCATGATTCTATCTCAATACCTGCATATATATAAGTTCAAGAACTAACTGTCCACTTCTCATTTCTTCCATTCATTCTGAAGAAATCATGCTGACCTAGTAATTCCAGAAGACTCAATGGACGGCATCGAAGAGCAGACAGCTCATTCTCCTCCGCCCTCATTGGTTCCTCGTATCCATGTGATGAAAGTCACAAAGTTGAGTCATGTCAACCCACTTCTACCCACCCAACTACAAACAACAGATTCAGGTTGGTATTAGATGAATGGGAGGGTGACTTTGCTTATATTGAACAATTAGTGAATCACATCAGCCGACAGGAAGTACCATTATTTCAATAGGTATGCTATAACGTTGGAACCGCAGAATAAAGTGACACCCTATTTGTACTGACCACGGTATGCCTCTCAGGGATTAAGGTTTACTAATAAACCATTTAGCAACCAGACGAGGGGGGTGGAAATGTTGTCCAGTGACTCTACATTGGGGGTTCCAAACCACAAAAAATGGGGGAAGGACTAGAAGCATTTATGTCCACCTACTAATAAAGCGGGGGACACGTCCCCCACTCCCCTTCCAAATTGATTTGAATAGTAATAGAGTGAGAAATGTTTGCTGTTTGTAATACAGTTGTGTCTGAGATTCTGAAGGAGGCGGGTCGTATCAGGGATCAGCTGAGATGGCTTCTTCAGCAGGTTCTTCTGGGAGATGACTTATCTGCAGACTATCTTCTCCTTCATCTTCTCTCCAATGTGTAAGTTAAACTCTTTCTTTTCATTCACTAAAGGAAGTGCACTTTTGTCAATAAAGAAGAATATTGAGTTGTTTTTCCATTATTATTTAAGGTATAGGTGTGATGCGGCAGTTTGTATCTGCCCCACTATTGCTATTCCCTCAATCAAACTTCAATATGCAGTGCTGTGGTACTGAGTGGTGCTTTCTGTGGATTTTGCATTTATAGTGTGAATTGGGAAATAGGGATTGTTTCTGTTCTTTGCTGGTTGCCATGGCTGCAGTGGTGTG
Organism: Apostichopus californicus; assembly: GCA_020650975.1. NCBI lineage: Eukaryota > Metazoa > Echinodermata > Holothuroidea > Aspidochirotida > Stichopodidae > Apostichopus > Apostichopus californicus. The sequence continues at coordinate 10,772 of JAIPMN010000094.1, read as the reverse complement.
GACAAAATCTGAGATAGGGACCAAGTGCTGAGGTATACTCTTGTCTGTTGGCTGGGGACATTTATTAACTTTTGAGTTTCTCAGAGCAGGAATTGGTGTCAAAAATTATCCGCTTGCCTTGTTTTTCTCAAAATCCTCATTGAATAGTAATGGCTTGATGTACCATGATGTTATCTACAATCCATCTAAAGATAGGTTTTCAACATAGCCTTTTCACACAAATCTTTGTAATTCAGTGGGGTTTACTAAAGTACTCTATGCTTTATCTCAACTATGAACTTACCTTATCACATATCCCTTTTAGAAATGGAAACAAAGTTCGAAAACTTTCAAAATTTACAAGTATTCCAAGGCCTGTTGAATCCATGTTTGGTTAGACTTGGCTTAGTTTGGCTTGCCTTTTCCAGCTCCTGTCATTAATGGCAAATTTGGAGCCAAATCTTCATCTTGTTCTGCTTTGAGTAACTTCTGTAAGAGCTTTTCTCTCTCAATTCAACAGAATATATGTGTACCAGAGTTTGGTATCTAAAGACAAAGAGGAAATTAAATTAAAAAGAAAAACGTCAACATTCTTTGGTTTGGTGCCATAATTGTTATTTTTTTCACATTCCTTGGAGTTGTTGTGCTCTGTTATTATGAAAGAAATGTAATATTATCATTGAAATGTCCAAGTCTTTCCTTATACCATTAAATATCTACACAGATATGCAAGGAGAGATGTTTGTGCTCTTGGCAAATGGAGTTTGAATATCAGTGGTTGTCCTAGCAACGAAGGGTACACAAGATTTGTATTTGATGTGATAGAACAACTAGTAACAAAAGTAAGTTTTTCTTAACAGAACTTGTGTTAAATGTATTTACTAGGGAAACATTTAAACTATTGCACTACTATGGTATTACTAGGTCATAAACTAATTATAAACACATTTCTGAAGACCCAACATGACCAAGATACATTTGTGTCACCCAGAACCCTAGTGTATCAAAAGTAAATGTAAAAATAAAAATCCCAAATTACCTGTGTGTTAATTTTGGGACCCAATAAATTCTTGGTCAACTGCATCCAACTGACAATTCAGTACACCGTACTTACTGCATTGCTAGGGCATCCACTTCAACCTAGAACAAGGGTGTCACTAGGGGTCTAAGTAATCCATTGTTATCTTTATGTTAACCACAGCCTGTTAAACCCTAGTTGCGAATATAACTTGGCATGAGTAGCTCTGTGTCACTAAAGGTCCAATCAAATTAAGTTACATGTGTGTTACTATGGATCACAATTAAAACCTGCTTACACGGGTGTTAATCCACTGAAACCTTGGTTACCTGTTTAGTACCACACCTAGGACACACCTTGTACCTGTATGTCACCTGTATGTTATTGAAGATGCACCAAAAGCTTTACATTTTCAAATAAAGTGAGAGTGAGTTCTCATTTCAGTCATTTGGAAACATTAGATTCAGATGTGAATTAAGTCCAGGGTATAAACCAACTTTTCGTTTTTGATTCATAGCAGCAATATACGGATGACACAGTATGTAATACATCAGTTGACATAGATGTCAATTTGCATGCCTGTTACTATGACAATTATCAACACACTTCAGTTATTACTCGTTGTCAGTTAACCCCTAACATCGTATCTCCTTTACGGTTTGTTTTAGTTTGTATATACGCGACTATAAATATAATTTGCTTCCTGTATTTCTCTTTTATTCTCTGTTTGTAGTCACATCTTTTACATCTTACCCTGAGCAACATGAACTCCTTAAAATTTACACCCAAGAAGGACTATACAGCAAACAGATTGATCTCTGGAGTTCTTCAGCTATCAGAGAGAACTCATGTTGTGCTGGATGAGACAGCCATGGAAAGCGGTCAATTGGACACTAAGGGTATGTCCCGTGTCTCCAAAACTTGACAAACTTGACAGATCATGATTTTTTTTAATAAGTATGTACGAAACAGAAACTAGCTATCGTTGTGGTCAAATGGCTAATGCAAATGGACTTTCGATCTAAGGATTGCAGGTTCGAGTCCTGGCCAGATCATTACGTTGCGTCCTTGGGTAAGACACTTATCTCCATCGCCTCTCTTTACTCAAGTGTATAGAAAGGGACATTGCGACGGAACTTGTAAATATGGTTGAGTGTGCTGCTTTGTGGATGCACCCTATGGGAAGTCCCCCAGGGGACATGATGATGTGGCCCATTGTAGTGCCCCAGTAGCATCTGTGTGAATTGTGCATACTTTGGTGTGTGGGTGTGACAAGTTACCAGTAACTAGAGGTTAAATGTTGAAGAAGTCATGTGAGAAGACCTCGTCTTGATTCAAGACTAAACCTTGAAACTCTTGACCTAAGCTCTATAAAATTACATATTTTAAAGGCATTGCCTGCGTACTAAAACCGTAAAAACAGTTTCTGTGAAACTGCCTTGCACGGTCTTAATCTAAGAGCCTCTTGGTTTAATAGACATTTTCATGCAGCAACTAGCATAAAAAGAATTACAAAATGTGTGGTTATACTGTGATGTGTGGAAGATATGGATGAGACTAGTTTCATATGAAAAAGTATAATAATTCAGCAATATCAAACATTCTTCTTCAATTATTGTTTTTGGCAGGTGTGCAGAACTTAACAGCTCTTGGAAATGCAATTTCCTGGCAGAAAGTTGACTATGATTTCAACTTTCATAAGGCAGAGTTTCCAACAAATGTCAAATTTCTTACCTTATCTGAAGGCAAATCTATGCTTCCAGTGAGTAAATAATTTAGTATACATTCTTCAGGGATTTATTTGTCACCATCAATTGGTTAAATTTTATATATCAGTCTAGAAATGTTTTGATATGACCTTTGTCACATATAAATGTGGTATTAATTGGTCTAACATCTTGGCAAACTGTGTTTATTATACATATACAGCTAGCTGCACTGATGGACACTGTAGTTTCTGTGTTTAAAGGTACGCTGTAATGGCCCCAAATATGCTAGATATTCAAATATGGTCACCTTTGGTCAAAATTCTTAACTGTTTTTATTACAACCTTCAAGGAAATATTCCTCACTGGGACAATCAGTCATCTTGTGTGTTCCTTAACAATTTCTGAGAACAATTTGGAGAGTAAAGACCTCCAGGTACTTTTTGAAAACTTCTAGCAATTATAACGTGCTATAAATTGGGGCCTATACTGACTACCTTTAAAGTCACCTTGTATTAAAACCCTGAACAGCCTCTGTGAAAACATTTAAAATTTATACAGGGATAGAAGAAAGCATCAAGGTATCATTCTGAGGAACTTTCATGAATTAATTTCACCCATTCAGTAGAATTACACATTAAACTTTAACATTTAAGCACAATTTTGGGATCTTTAAACATTTTTGACTCAAGAACCTCTACAAGTATAAATCTCATTTCAATGGAATACGAGAATGCCATCAATTAAATCAGGTAGATGAAGGACAACAATTAACCCCAGTGCAGATTCAGAGAGATTGTTATTATACTGTTGTCCATAAAAGTACATTTGATCCCTGAACAACACAAAAATCACTGTACATCATCCTACTAGTATAGGATAGTCGCGAATATACAGACTTAAACAAACATTAAAGGAGATACGATGTTAGTGTTATCTGACAACTTTAGAGTAGAATAGAGAGTATATCTTTCAATTTAGACTTCAATAAACAACTGACAGCCCAGCATGCTCACTGACTTGTTACAATATAGCTTGCATACATTTTAAGGTTTTTTTTTTGTAATTTGATTAGAGGATGTAGCAACTTTAAAACATACCAATGTTATTTTAAGAAGAATCCAAAGCAAATGCTAGTTTTGATGCGTAGTTACTCGTATTTCATGCATAATTCAATTTTAACCTTTGAACTTTGAACAGAGTGACTGTCATGTCAGGTTACAAAGGAAAGAAGACATTGACTTGGAAAAGTTGAAGACGACCGTACAAGATGCGATGAGCTCAGGCAGTGTGAACCTTCGGCAGCTGCGATGCTACATCACGGTCTTGGAAAACTTAGATTACGACCTCACTCAAGATATGCAGAAGGTATATGAGTTCACAGCGTCGCTGTTTACATAATAGACATACTATTTACTTACTACATGCTAAGTCTTACAAGCCACCTACATTACGGGTTCACTAGATTGTAACATGATTGTAAACTGGATGTTGCTGGTATAACTTAATTAAGGCAAAGATGGTGGTGAAAATCTCCGAACAATTCTACCTCAGACAATACACCTCCAAGGTATTACTCTTTATGAAAAAGAAAAATGGCAAATAATTTGAGGTTGGTGAAATCATGCAAACCTGGAATTTAACCGTCTTAATTTGTTTGATTGAAAACACACCTCCAGCACTAAGATATCTTTGTATTGCAAAAGACATCAGATTTTGAGTTCATGATATTTGCTAGAAAATGTTTCATCCAACGTTTAGAACATGGATATGTGAATGTTTTGATCTTGTACCCAAGCAGCGAACAAACTGACGTGTGAATAAGTGTGAAAGGGAATTAATGTTCTCGCAAATAAACAGATTTCGAAGATGTATGAAATGCGAAGTTTTTTAGAATGATTGTGAAATTTAAACTGTTGACAGACATGTAAATGGAGGAGACATGGACAACTGAATGAGATGACACACATTGTTGATGTCATCTTGTTTGTGAGAAACCCTGCAGGTTAAAGATATCACATTGTTAATACTTAGACATATACACAATATAAAATATGTACAAATTCAAATACAGTTAATATGAAGCTGGAAAGGATGGTATTAACTGTAATGGAATTGTTTGCACATTGGTTAACGCCTAGAAACGTACATATACATTGATACCAAACAGGTTCTAGTATTCGTGCAGTACAAGTAGACATTTTACAAATGTGGAGTAGTAGATTATTCCGTAAACAATAAAGGGAGATTGCTTATTGATTATGGGTCCGATTATGGGTTCAAACAAATGTTGAACGTAGGCATCATGAGTTTGTCATGAGGTATTGCCACATTTGAGGACAGGACACTGAAATGCCTAATGCCCGGACGTCTGGATACCTTTAGTGAAGTACTATAACCAACGAGGGTTTGAAAATGATTGAAAACAGGGTAGATTTTTATATGTGGTTTGTAAAGAATGCAAATGATTCTTCATGAGCACTAGTAATTTTTTGTGTCCATACAACAGAATTTCAAAATGGCTACCAGTATAAATGCAAAGCAGAGATGCACAAAGCAAATACATACAGATGTATACTTGTAGGAGTTGTCTTGATTCAGCGAATGTCTGACTAATGGTGACAGTCTGGTTTCTAATGATGTGATATTAATGTCGTGTAGTTTTTGCATACACTACTTGAAGCTTTCTGTTTCGACCTGCTTGTGTCAGGGCGGGAGTCTCGGTTTCACTAATACGTAGTTGTGTGTGATGGTATTGTTTGTTGCTAGACTTTTTTATCAGAGTAAAGTATACCACGTTTTTGTTGTTTACTTTCATTTCAGATCGTAGAACAAGACTTTGTAGATGTGAGGAAAGATAACAAAGAAAATATGTCTCAACAGGATTTACATAACCTTCTGATCTTAGCAAGGTCAGAAATTTATGGGTTTTTTGAAAGTTTACAAAGGAATTGGATATCTTGCAAAGATATGCCAGAAATTGAGCAGTCATAGTTTAGAAATTTTGTAGTACACAAATATGTTAGTCAGTCAGGCAGTACTGATGGACTTTATAGAAGGTTATTGTTTCAAAGTGGAGTCAATTTGTGGTGTAAAAGTGATTTTGGGTTCACAAGTGAAAAGCTTTAACATTGGCTATCATTTTATCCATTTTAAGAGGTATAGCAAGTATTAGCGACTAGATAATGTTACTATAGTGTTAAACATACTAAATAACACTTGCCAAAATGGGGCAAGTTTGAGAAATAAAAGAAATTGGTTGATGGAACAGTGAAACACAGGATTGATGCCAAGTGAGTTATCGATCAGCCTAGCAACCACCCACGGAAACATATGGCCAGGTTGCTATCATGTACGAGGTCCTGAATTAGTTATATAATTCATAATTGCATTTTGAACTTTCAATAGAAGATTTTTTTTAACATCATTATTCATATTATTCACAGAAAGTACACAATCTAGACCAAAGACAAAGCAATTTACCTAAAATACCGGTTGTGTGTATCATGCAGCCTGCAAATCATAGAGCAATTTCATGCCTTCCTATGTAGTCAAACTGTCTTTTAGTCCGATAATTTGTATATCTGAAAATGTTGCAAAGCAAAAAAAGAATTTCAGATGCCACAAGGGGAGACCTATTGGTGCTCAAATATTAAACATGAGTTTATTGAATTAATCAGCGGAAAGATCACAAATTTCAGATTTATTTATTTAAACTGTCTTTTTCTAACTTGTCAGGCTGATGAGTCTTTCCTCTGGTGAAACGAGCCTAAAATGTTCCGTATGGGAGCGAGTGAAGCGGATGGAAGTTGAGAGGAAGGAAAGACTGAGGGCAGCAGAGAATCGTGCTGGGAACAGCTAGGCTATTGGAATCGGTAATAGGGATGACATCGTGATGCTTTCAGTTATCACTGTACTTCTGTGTAAATAAAGAAAATGACTGTTTTACCCTAATGAAGAAACAGGATTATCATTACCTATAACCATAGGTCAGTGAGGGGTTGACAATATTTCATAATTTGATTTGGCCTTCAAGTTGGATATGAAATGTGAAACTTTCTCAATCACTTTTGTTCCCCTCAGCACAAAATGTGTTGATGTTGATATTACCAGCAGATAGTCAGTAAACATTTTAAAATAACCACCGGCTCAATGATTAACCTTGAAACAAGCAGTGCATTTGGCACCTTGAACATAACTGGCTTCTTCTGCAACCAGGAGGGAATCATTGGTCTCAGCACCTTTGGCCAATCTGTCCCTGATCCGGTGGGTGGTGAGAGATCATTTAAGAAAATATTCTACAGAATTGTAAATCCTTTATTGCAGTCGATAAAAAAACTTAGACAATAATACCAGATTTTGTAAATATTGAATTGATAGATGATATAGCCATGGTTAAAAACTGCCTAACAGCTCATCTATGCTGCTATCAATTGATGCAATTTAACCTACGACATTCACTTCAAATTAAAAGGGGAAACAAATTCATCAAATTGCCACCCTTAATGAGATGAACATAACGAAGGAGGGAATTTGGAGAAGGGAAGAACATTCGAAAAATAGGTATTTTTGTAAGAAACAAAACTTTCAGGTTTCATAGGTTCCATTTCCGATGTGCATAATCTAGAAGGTTGGAAGATCTTTTCCGTAAAAACTTGTTTATGCGGTAGTTTTACCTGCATAAGTGGACTAAACACTTACAAGCACTCCCATTGGTCTTGTAAAACAGCACATTAAAGGGTGTGAAGACTCGCGCAAAAAGAAACGTCTAATGCCGGTAATCTGACCTAGTTTCAAATGAGGTGTAACAGAAGTGTTAGACACCACCATCGATCCCAGAAAATACACACACAGCTTGCTACCGTCGGTAATTAGACACTAGTGTACAGTCAGCACATACAGCTGCGGTCAATACCCACAGCACAGTGTACAAACGATACAGCAATGGACATCTCAGGTTCAGCTAAAGATAACAAGGTATCATGTTTCATTACTGTCTGCATTTTGTAGCGACAAGAGAAAAACTTCACTTGCAAGCAACAGAAAGTTAACTTTTTAAAGATGGCGGCACGCTGTCTGGGGGGAGTCTTCAATGCCTTTAAAGAAGAGGGTGAGAAGGGAAAGACACTACATATTTGACATTACTGTCTGTAATACCTATGTGAAATGACCATCATATATATATATTGCAGAGTGTGTATTCCTATAGGTCAATTGCAACTTATCTAGTGTACACAGAATACAAATCAAATGTAAGTGTCTGGCCCTCAAACTATTGTGTTAATATACATAGATATGGAAGGTTTCTATGGTTAATATACATATATCAGTGGATGCTATAGCTGTTCCTAAATAAATCGAATGTCAGAATACTGTATTTATTGCCGTTGTTTAGTGGATGCCTGATGGCTGTTTGTAAATACAGTAATACAGCATATCAACATTTATTCATAAGATGTCTCAGTGGCTGTCCATAAATGCATTATATCAAAATGCAATTTATTACTGTTTTTGAGTGGATGCTATGACTGTTTGTAAATACAGTAAAACAAAATATCAACATGAATTAATAAGGTGTCTCAGTGGCTGTCCATAAATGCATTATATCAATATGTCATTTATTACCACTTTTGAGTGGATGCTATCACTGTCTGTAAATACAGTAAAACAAAATATCAACATGAATTTATAAGGTGTCTCGTTGGCTGTCCATAAATGCATTATATAAAAATGCCATGTATTACTGTTTTTGAGTGGATGCTATGACTGTTTGTAAATACAGTATAAATATGTCATGTACTGGATGAAAATACTGCTGAATTAATGGATAACAATCACTTTGTATCTTAACAGTCATTATATTATATACATCATTTTCTACTATGTAAATAAAATGTGTTGCTTCTGTGCCTTAAATTGATTCTGTTCTCTGATTTTCTTTCCTTTAAAATGGTCTCGTTTTGTTCGTTCCTTCATTCGATCTTACTCCTTTATCTGGTAGGATGGCCGAAGAGTAAACCTTATCCACAAAGATTGGCGTGGCATATATTATCTGAAAACTACCGTTTCAATTAATATTACTCAATGGCAAATTCAGTGATAGAAAAGTCAAAATTAATGCTAGGCTCAGACTCATCTCAGCATTTTGGTACATTCCGTAATACTTTCGTTCCTTCTAGTTTCAATGATCAAGTATTTATTGTTTAAACTGGAAATCTTGGTGACCACCTACGGCCAATCCCCTTCAGCCAACTTTAAATAGACTTAATTTCTTTCTTTCATACATCATTATTAGGCCTGCAGTTCGATATATGGTCAGCTTCATTCAGGCGCGTAGCCAGGAATTTGCCAAGGGGGGGGCGAAAATGTAGAAAAATTTTCAGAGCTGTAGATATGGCATTGCATACTATCTAAGCGTAGCGCCACCATGTTTGGCGCGAAGCGTACAAGCAAATTTTGGCTGAAAATGCCTCCCAGATCGCTGGAAATGGCACTTCCCAGGCCTTGTAAGTTGCATCTTAGCATTTTCTCTTTTGAAATTACTAGCGATATCATAAAAACATTAAAAAAAATTTTTAAAAAGATTAAAAAAAAAAAAAATTAAAAAAAATATATGCTCAAGGGGGGGCGGCTGCCCCCTTCGCCCCCCCCCTTGGCTACGCGCCTGGCTTCATTTTGTTAAAGACTGGTGTCTCCAACAGGACTATAACCAGTTGTCCCAAGCCACCGGTCCTGGTGTGATAGGTGTAACTCCCCTCCCCTCTGACTCTTTCAATCTCATAAAGCTACAAAAGTAGTTATTCACACAGTTTTATTCGGCTTCTTCAATGACCCCGCGTCTACACGCCCACCTTTATGACATACACCTGGACCCTGTACCCACCCCATCTCCACGTCCCATCTTACTCTTAGAGGACAATAAACTACCACACAGGTGACGGCAACATTTTCACCATCCTGAATTTCTACAGCCAGCAGAAGTAGTGTATTTTCTCCCCTTTAATTCTTTGTACCATAAAATACTTGTCCTTTTTGCAGCTAATATTCCCTTGTATTTTAACTAAACAGTAATTATTTCCGTACATTAGTACCCGCCTCTGATTAAAGCCACACAATTGTCATTTCATCGGTATAACTTGTTTATTCGCCAAACTACGGTTCTTAAAATAAAATCAAACACAAGGGATAAAGATAGAGAGAGAGAGTTATGTACTATGTCGACGAATAAGTTAATTACTCGCTAAAATTGCTAGCAGAATGGTGAAAGGCGCAGTTTATAGGGAACAACTCGGAGAAAAGGACGTAAATTAAATGTTATCAGAAGCTTATGAAATATTCTCCACCTAAATACTGCTCAAAGCAACTTCGGTGAGATGTCAAATTAACTACCGTATTAAATTTCTCGCTTCCTCTCGCAAAATTGCCAAAATGGATATAAATAGCTTTGATCTTATACTATGCCAGTATTTTTATTTCAAAGTTATATGTATTGTTTTCGTAACGTTGTTTATGATCAGGTAAAGCCGGTGTGTTACCAGTCACGCCTCAAGGCACGCCAAACTGGAAAGATATCTCGTCATTTTTTTTCTCTCCAGTTTAAACAAACCCTCCAGATAGTATTTTCCTCTTTACAAGATAATCACACACTACATTAAGTTCATAAACTCTTTTTAACTAGAGACGAAAAACGACAGCAAGAAGTTTCCCCAAAGGCGGGAAAACCTTCATCGCCAGCAGATTGATATCTTCGACTTGCCTCAAGCATACTTTCAAATTGCCTGAGGCTGAGCAGACAACTAATACAAAATTACAAAATCGCAAAGCTGCGGGTTCTTTTAGATTCTTCTTTACCTGAAAGGGTAAATGGGTTTTGAGAAAACTTTTTTTTTCATGACTTCCGTGACATAGTTTGCATTGTTCTAGACGAGTACTTTGTATTTAGAGCTGTTTGGTTTGAAGCAAGTCACAAAAGTCGTGCACAAATGTCACTGTTTTGATTTCCTTTCGCGGTATAGCACCTAATTATATATATATATAATTATATATTTATATATACATATACATATATA
>JAIPMN010000093.1:0-22732 GCA_020650975.1 Apostichopus californicus | reverse complement strand
TATATATATACACACAGTACACTACACTATTGAAATGCAGATTGTCTCATTAGACAATTGGTTCGAGACACATGGAAGGGAATTCATGATGACTAAACCTTCTCGCCAATGACGTGTTGTTTCCATGACAACATTCGTATGACGTCAATTTGACATTTAACTGGTGATTCTAAATTGTTCCTTTTATCTTTTCTCTCTCTCTTTTTGCAGGAAGCTGCTATTTCTTACGCTCTGAAATCTTTAATAAGTGCTTCCACGGTACTGTTGATTGTACTCATCATAATGTACCACGCTCGAGAAATTCAGGTAAGATATGATATTGTTAATTATTACACTCATCCGTATATAGCGTTTTTTACTTCAAACACTGCATTAGACGCATCGCTGTAAAAAGTAATCATTAAATGGATTTGTATAGCTACAGATATGTTTTTCAAAGTGAATTTACTGGCGATAGCCATGCCAGCTCAGGGAACTGGAAAATGGAGGTATCTTAAAATGATTTAGACCTTTACGTCAACATAAATTCTCTTCGCGTTTTCCTGCATAATTTATTTAACGTTCTGCTAACATATCGCTCAGCTTGACGTCAAGAGAACTCATGATGTATAAAGTCTTTTTAAAACTTATTACTTTAACCCCACCCCCACCGTCCCCACCACCCCCCCCCTCCTCCGTCAAACAAACCCTACCAACATGACATGTGGCATCTATACAGGTTTTGCGTAAAAAGTCATAGTGATTTGTATATTTAAAGAACATAAACAGGTACGAGATAATTTGATAATTCCAAACCCATGCATAATAGAAGTGTGAAAAGAAACGTCAAGTTGAACAAATGTATCATCTGTTTAATGTATGTGATATGTATCGTACAAGAAATGTTCCGGGCGGATGCAAGATTTTACAAGGTATGGACGTGGCCCTGAGGCCGTTCAAAATGACTCCCATGTAGGGGCTTGTGGGGAACCACCCCAGACACAAGCCACAACATTTAAAAGTTCAGATGCATTTTAAGGCGTATTTAGACTATAAGTAAGCTCTATATTAAGGTTTAAACACAACGTAGCGCTATGATCTACTTTTTGAAGTTTTAAGTTAAAAAAGGATGGGAGGGGAAGGGGGGGGGGTGAACAACTACACCTCCTGGATCCGGGCATGGTGACTAAATAATACAGACGTATCGTGCCTCATTGAATAATCGGTTTACAAAATCAAGATAGCTCATTCTGTAGGTTAAGAGGAATGAAAGTCACTAACACATATTTATCAATATGACGTTTACTTTACTCTCAAAAAACATTGGATTACAAAAAATCTCGATTGTCACTTAAACCCGTACAAATAATGATTATGATCTAAACCATGTTTTGTGTGTTGAGTTGATTGAGATGAGTAGAAATGAGTGTTCTTCATATTTAAGATGTCTGCAGATAGCTATCGATGCTGTCTCGAATCTGGACGTGTGTGAGTTTCTTACTATTATGAAATAACCGTCTTCTGGGTTCAAAGAAGGGTTAGTAGTGAGATTGCAGCTGACATATGGACGCACACTACTGATTCCCTTGGGTATATATCCAATCTGTATTCTAGTCTATTTGTTACTGTTTATTTTACTATATTTGTCACCTACGCTTATTCCTCATCTTTCGTTTGTTTCGCTTTTAATTTTCCGGATTCATGATGAATTCTTCATTGATATTCTTTAGCTGGAATGCTCCATAAAAGACGAGTGTATTTATAGAAAATAGAAGAGAGTGTCATAAGAAGCTTCCGCAGTAACACCTCAACACGCTCTCTCTTTGACCGTTTTCATTCTTATACATTGTCATGAATTAGATCTGAAACAAGGGACTGGATGGATGGATGGATGGATGGATGGTTGGGTGGGTGGGAGGGAGGGTGGATGGATGGTGAATGGATGGATGGATGGATGTATGGATGGATGGATTGATGGATGGTTGGGTGGGAGGGATGGTGAATGCATGGCTGAATGGGTGGATGGATGGATGTTTGGGTGGGTGGATGTTTGGGTGGATGGATGGATGGATGGATGATGAATGGATGGATGGATGGATGATGAATGGATGGATGGATGGATGATGAATGGATGGATGGATGGATGAAGAATGGATGGATGGATGGATGATGAATGGATGGATTGATGGATGATGAATGCATGGATAGATGGATGTATGTATTTATGGATGGATGGATGATGAATGGATGGATGGATGTATGGATGGATGTTGGGTGGTTGGATGTTTGAGTGGGTGGATGGATGGATGATAAATGGATGGATGGATGTATGATGAATGGATGGATGGATGGATGATGAATGGATGGATGGATGTATGATGAATGGATGGATGGAAGGATGGACGGATGGATGGATGGATGGATGGATGGATGGATGGATGGATGGATGGATGGATGGATGGATGGATGGATGGATGGATGGATGGATGGATGGATGGATGGATGGATGGAGGGAGGGAGGGACATCAGTGGCAATTGTACTGGGGGATGAAAGATGGACTGGTACCTTCTGTGTGTTGGTAAGGGTGGAGCAATTGTCATTGCTGTACAGCCGCTTATGTCGGTATTAATAGACATAGAGTTCTAGGCTAATAATTCCACAGCTGTTTACTATTTTCTCGGATTGTACTACTGTCTTCTCCGCCAAGTCTTTCGTTTCATTTCCACAAGACAATACTTCAGGTGGGCGTGATGTTCATGCATCAAGTTACGAAAAGGAAAAATTCATTACATTTTCAGGACTTATACTACATAACATCACGTGTAAATAGTGGTATTATATTTTTCACTAGACTATTCTCGATATACTAGTTATACATTAAGTATATACTCGCTGATACACTCTCACTAATGACTACCTACTGATTTAGCCGCATTACAACTACTCATTTCATTTGCTGTTCTAAAATTAGACGGCCTACCTGGAAAGGATGACCCATATAGCAAGATGAAGAAAGCCATACTCGATATACTACAAGACAGACAACGTCATGTTACGACTACTTGAAACGGTGGTTAAACAATCATTGAAGAAAATAAATTCCCTACCGTATATCTCATGTGCAAAAGAACCACCCTAACCATTTAGTTCCATCGAGGAAGTATTAATGAAAACCTAAGATTGTTCCTTACAAAACATAACAGTATAAGGAAGGAAAATACTACTGTGAAATCTGCAAATGTAAGATATATATATACTTCCAATTTTAGACTTAGCTGGTTTGTCATTCTCTCTGATCTTTTCATGAGCTGTAGTGTTACACGGCTGAAATACAGCAACATGTACATTCCCTAATTTGTAAGCTGATCGAAATTGTCCCCTCCCCTCCCCCCCCCCCCGCCTTCTCTCCCATTTAGCATGATAAAGTTTCTATCTATCTATCTATCTATCTATCTATCTATCTATCTATCTATCTATCTATCTATCTATCTATCTATAAAGATTGCGAATAATTGAAAAGATAACCTTCCGTGTACTTTAGACCATCCAAAGTATATTTCAGATACGGAGGAGAATGAAATATTATTAGATAATTTAAATTCTATAATTAGGTGGTTAACATATCTTGATAACTCGATATGAATAAGCTAGTTGAAGGGGAAGCAAGAGTGGCCAATATTTGACTTTTCTAGCATATTTTGAAGACCGATACTGATTAACCTGAATCAATTATCTTGTCCACTATAATTTGATGGAATACAAGTAAACAAACGCTCTTCCAAGTGGTTATTTGCGAAGTCCTTATACAATATTTAACCAATCATTAAAAGCCAACCAAAATGTCTACGCATATATACTGTATGTGTGTAATATGTAATCATAAGTAGCTGGCTATGTCCAACCCGCCATCGACGCCTGTATAATCATGGTAAAGCATATTTGTGTAGCTAATAATTTGATGTGGAGAGGTTGAGAGTCTTGGCAAAACAGACCATTCGATTGTTTGCCCAATAAACCTATAGGGATGGTTATTCAAATAGAGTGTCCCTTTAGTTATAATGCAATAAGACAGTTGAAATCGTTCATGACGTAGAATGCACAGCATTATTTAAATATCCTGCGGCCGCCTGCAGTGTAGTAGATGATGTATCATAATGGCATGGGAAAGATTGGGTTGATAACACTGGAAATAAGCAAAACAAGGGATGGGAATGATGTAGTGTTAACAGTGTACTAGGGTTGAATCCTTAACAAAGAAACATATGAGTTTGACTAACTAATGAAGATACAAATAACAATAATAACACTGATGATATGAACAAAATGTGATTTTACACATCCGGTATAAACAATAGATAGTGTAACAGTTGTTATTTGGGATAAAAAGGGAAAAGTTTTCTGAACAAAACAATCGCAGTTTCAAACCCTCCAATCTTTTCTCCCACTAACCTCGTCCATTTTATTTGCTATTTGGTCAAGTTAGACCATGCTGAATCATGAAATCTTTTTAAGCTTTCAAATCTTGTTTTACGTATTTAACATAGAGAACATTATATATCGTGATATCAGTTGTCTTTACTGCTCTTTAGAAAACTCATTTGTAGTTTTAGACGAAAAAACCGAAGATCATCCTTTTACGGAGGAGCAAACCCAACCATCAACATTGGCCTATGTAATAAATATACATTGGGATGCACAATTTATTCTACCAGATAAATAAGAAAAATTTATTTGATAGAAATTATCGGGTTTTAATGACAAGAACAGCAAGTCTAATATGACATCATGTGCTTAATTTTTAATATGTTTCTTCATTGTTGTTTATATGGTGTTATGAGCAACACCGGTTAAATTCACCTTGAAGTAAAAGGTCCCATAACCATCATACTGAGACAACACTCTGTCCAAAAGACAGCCCCTATAGGTGTGCTTCTTCTTTACTTTATATCAAATCTAGTGGAAATTACAGAAAGAAAATATGGTAATTCAATTTATGTGACATTAATGGAAACGTCCAGTCCTTTCAGTCGATATGTTTATATTAATAAGCAGAACAGACGTTATGTATATACATAATATCGTGTTCCGTTATGGCTCCAAATTCTTTCAACGTTTTCCTATGAAGCGAGGGCGAATCAGATGACGTTGGACATATTTCAACCAAGGAATCGTTTATTTCTTTAGCAATCCTCAAATGGATGCCTCCATTTGAATACGTCAAACAGTGCACAATCAATAGTCAACAAATGACTAAACACGAGCTCTGAAGGTCAAGATACTAACAAACGAGTTTAACTAGTCTCAGAAAAAGAAAAAGAAAAACATCTATCAGCATAACAGTGAATAGCGTCCTTGGAGCAAAATTTCAAAATGATTTGAACCGTAAATTTCGAATCGATGAGCAGGCATTCGCAGGGCCTCACGTTAACCCGTAATAGTGGACAGAGCCTTTATAGTTTGTTATGCTAATGTCCAGTTCTGGAAAACGTTATACGACCTTTCATAACAGAGCATATATCATAGTGATCAAGAACAAGAATCGTTTCAAATTACAGACCTCTATCGCAACCAGAGGACATGTCTTCCAGGTGTTTTCTATAAACCAATAAACTATTGATTATTTCTTAAACAATCAAGTAAAATTGTCGATGGCAATACGAATAATTCATTAACGATCTGTAAACGACTGAGGGAAGTAATTTGAATAGTAAAATACATGGTTTTGAAACTGAATCAAGATAACAAAATGACACAAACAAGTTGCTTTATGTGATATGGATTCACTTATTCTCAAATTTATACGGAGTCTCTTGCCCCCCCCCCCCAAAAAAATAATCAATTCTTATACAAAGAATAATCTGCGAATATTTTACGAGAGTTGTACATATCTAGGTATGTATTGCGAGTAAGGCTTCTTATGACTTTTACATGACAAACAATAATGAATTTTATGGTTGAAAAAGTAATCCAAACGGGAATCTCACCTTGAAGAATTCAAATATGGGGATCTCTGCAAACGTTTAATATGTTCAGTTGGTGTCATCTTACTGTCATCGACTGTATGCAAGTTTATGACTTTACAATGCGAGAAACTTAATGAGTTGAAAGACTGCCCTCGTCATTTTTGTCTTCAATTTGTTTTCTTCATAAAACGCTACCTCACACAGAGACACTTTAGCAACAACAATTTAATTATGAAGGAACACCCGTGCTTTCATATGTAAATCAATGACATAACTACAGTTTCAGCACGGTTAAAAGTCACTTCGTTACCATCTGTCGTGTTTTTTTTTGTGGTCGGCTTAAAATATGTGTTTTTATTATGAAGTGAATGTTTCTCCCTTGAATTAATAGTTTTAATACATAACTGGGCCTTCCGTTGATAGAAACAAATTATTCATTACATTAAAAGAGGGTAAGACACCTTCTTTTAGAAACATGGAATAACCTAAATAGTACTTTGGCGACCTATTCCGCATCGTCGCTATTTAGTAAGTTGCTTCCTCATGAGAGTATTTGGGGTCGCTAATGGTACTCTGTCAAATGATGTCGGGCTATTCGTGGCCCTACAGTGTCTCACTGTCTGCAGTATCTATACAGCATCTCTACTGAAACTACAGTATCTCAAACAGAAGTCAAAGACAGATTTACACCTTCTATTTCGGGAGTATTGCAAACGAGGCATGCCCTGGTTGTCTTCAATCTACTTGATACCCCTATATACATACACCTGCGGAAGTAGCTGTACCTGCGATAATACGCTTAATTTTACACTGTTCGGCAAATCTGTTAGTCAATATGTCTCTCCAAAGCAGTTTAGTTTCTAAAGTAGCCCTAATCCTCAATGGCTTTTTGTCGGTTTAGCAATGATTCTAGTAATCTTATGATGTTGAGTATTTTAGGCATATAGTTTAGTTTCTACACTATATAGTCACACCAAATGGAATTGCTCGATTCAAATAAGTCCTCTATACATCTATATGCTAATTCACGTTGTCCTACAAGAGGATCACTATTCATGTATGATAAATGTCTGCAAATGCTTAAGGCAAATGTTATATTCATACAGCTCCTCTATATATATATACCTAATAGTTAATTCTAATTAACTACAATTTTAAATTATCTCTAAAAAAAGATATTTTAACATCACATAAAGAACAGCAGAAATTAAACATTTCCAGTACTGGATAATTACATCATTGTTTACAGTACTGGATATGTACATCAATGTTTACAATACTGGATATGTACATCATTGTTAACAGCACTGGATATTTACATCAATGTTTACAGTAATGGATATTAACATCAATGTTTGTAGTACTGGATATTTACATCAATGTATACAGTACTGAATATTTTCATCAATATTTACATTACTTGATATTTACATCAATCTTTGCAGTATTTGATATCTACATCAATGTTTTATAGTACTAAATATTTTCATCAATGTTTACAGTACTCGATATTTACATCAATGTTTACAGTACTCGATATTTACATCAATGTTTACAGTACTGATTAATTACGTTTATGTTAACATAACTGGATATTTACATCATTGTTTACAGTACTGGATATCTACATCAATGTTTACAGTACTTGATATTTACATCAATGCAGTACTTGATAATAACATCAATGTTTACAGTGCTGTATATTTACATCAATTATTACAGTACTGGATAATTACATCATTGTTTACAGTACTAGATATGTACATCATTGTTTACAGTACTGGATATTTACATCATTGTTTATAGTACTGGATATCTACATATCTATCTACTGGATATTTACATCAATGCATACAGTACTTGATATCTACATCAATGTTTATAGAATTGGATAGTTACATCAATGTTTACAGTACTGAATACTAACATCAATGTTTACAGTACTGAATACTAACATCAATGATTTTAGTACTGGATATCTACATCAATGTTTACAGCACTGGATATTTACATCAATGTTTACAGTACTGAATATTAACATCAATGTGTATAGTACTAGATATTTACATCAATGTTTACAGTACTGTATATTTACATCAATGTTTACAGTACTGAATATTTGCATCAATGTTTACAGTACTGAATATTAACATCAATGTGTATAGTACTAGATATTTACATCAATGTTTACAGAACTGGATACTAACATCAATGTTTACAGTACTGAATATTAACATCAATGTGTATAGTACTAGATATTTACATCAATGTTTACAGAACTGGATACTTACATCAATGTTTACAGTACTGAATATTTGCATCAATGTTTACAGTACTGAATATTAACATCAATGTGTATAGTACTAGATATTTACATCAATGTTTACAGAACTGGATACTTACATCAATGTTTACAGTACTGAATATTTGCATCAATGTTTAGAGTACTGGATATTTACATATTTACATCAATGTTTACAGTACTAGATATTTACATCAATGTATACAGTACTGAATATTTACGCCAATTTTACAGTTTTAGATATTTACATCATTGTTTACAATACTGGATATTTACATTAATGTTTACAGTACTGGATATCTAAATTAATGTTTTTATAGTACTGAATATTTTCATCAATGTTTACAGTACTGTATATCTACATAAATGTTTGCAGTATTGGATATAAACATCAATGTTTACAGAACTATATATCTACATCAATATTTACAATACTGGATATTTACATCAATGTTTACAGTGCTGCATATCTTCATCAATGTTTAAAGTACTGGATATGTACATCATTGTTACCGTACTGTGTATTTACATCATTGTTTACAGAATTTGATATCTACATCAATGTTTACAGTACTGGATATTTACATAATTGTTTACAGTACTGGATATTAACATCAATGTTTACAGTACTGGATAGTCACATCATTGTTACCGTACTGGATATCTGCATCTATGTTTACAGTACTGGATATTTACATAATTGTTACAGTACTGGATATCTACACCATTGTTACAGTACTGTATATTTACATCATTGTTACAGTACTGTATATTTACATCATTGTTTACAGTGCTGGATATCTACATCTATGTTTACAGTACTGGATATTTACATCAATGTATACAGCACTGAATATTTTCATCAATGATTCCAATACTGGATATTTACATCAATGTTTACAGTACTGGATATTTACGTTAATGTTAACAGAACTGGATATTTACATCATTGTTTACAGTATTGGATATTTATGCCAATGTTTACAGTACTAGATGTTTGCATCAATGTTTATATTACTGGATATTTACATCAATGATGACAGTACTGGATATCTACATCTATGTTTACAGTACTGGATATTTACATCAATGTTCACAGCACTGAATATTTTCATCAATGTTTGCAATACTGGATATTTACATCAATGTTTACAGTACTGGATATTTACATCAATGTTAACAGAACTGGATATTTACATCATTGTTTACAGTACTGGATATCTACATCAATGTTTACAGTACTGAATACCTACATCATTGTTTTAATATTGTATATCTACATCAATGTTTATAGTACTGGATAGTTACATCAATGTTGATAGTACTGAAAACTTACATCAATGTTTACAGTTCTGGATATCTACATCAATGTTTACAGAACTGGATATCTACATCTATGTTTACAGTACTGTATATTTCGTCTTGTCTGAAGTACATGGACATTTTACTTACGTTGACATTTTCACCGCATTGGTGAAGAATTTGAAGAGTTTATTCCTAGAAATTTCTTTTCCTAGTAGTTTACTATATTAGATTACTATATACAGTGTAAGTGTACGGTTCTTTTAAAATCGGCATCAGGGTGGTTTTTGTTACGGGTGTTCTCGTAAAGCACTAAATTACACGAATTCAATTTGTGGTTAGCTTGTGATTCACTTGAAACTTGGAATCTTACCTTCTTTCAGAGAAAAGCGCCTTTTTAAAGTCTCTGAATTCTTTATCTGGAGATACCAAGTTCTTAAAGCAGCGTGATTTAAATGTAAACTGCATTTATTATCAAATATGACTAAACATGATAAAAACTAATATTCAAAATGATTACAGCAGTAAAGAAAAAGTTTGTTAACTACCACTTATCTATTAACAACTGTAAGTACAAAATTCACACTTTAACGGACAGGCATTTGAATTTCATCTTGACCAAGCAGCCTTGATACCACGGTTCGCTTAGATATCGCATTGATTAGGTAATTAGCAAGCTTTTTGTTTTAGCTTTCGCTAGAGTCGTAGACCGTACCTTTCCCGTCCAAATTACCATGGAAAATCAATGATGCTATTCTTCATATTTGATAGAGGTATATTTGACATGTTTTTCTTCAGCCCCTCTAAGGATCCCCCATCGATCTTCCCAGTAGAATAAAACAGGCAATGTTCTGCCAGCATTGTGCTAGTATCAAGCCAGAGTTTGAGAAGAATAAAAAAAGAAGAAGCTAAGATGAAAATATTCAGACACAGACTGGGCGCATGAACCGTTTTACATCACATCAAAGAAAATGACAGGCTCTGAAGAAGCTTTCCTCCCCGAGGGAAAGTTAGGTTTCTTGGTTGAGCGGGGTCAATATCCAAGAAGAAACTGGGAGCTGTTAAATAAAAAAGAAGATAGCTCTTCTCTGGGAAGCTTGGGAATGATATGCTCCTAGTAATGGAAACTCGGGTGTAATTATCTCAGCAGGCCTATATGAATGCGTTTTGTGGTTTGCAACCATCTGAATAATAATTAGTTGGCTCAAACCGAATGACAGTCATCACGATGCATATAATTAAGCGATATTTGTTTTATGGAACATCATTTCATTATCTTGAAAATTTGCTCGAATTTTGACAGTTTAATGAAACAGCAGCTTCAACATCCTTAGTGGCTATATTTTTTTCATTAAGAAACTAGCAAATCAGTTCCACCTGCATTTACCAACACATAGAAAGTTATGGAAATATATTTATATTTTTTGTTGTATAGTTTCCACTTCGAGGATGTATGGTGTAATAAAAACAATACTATGTAAATACTTTGAAGAAGATGTTGCAATAAAACAAGATGAAAAAAATTCGAAGCAAATTACAATGAAGATACAAATCAGTAAATAAGATTTAATACAATAAACAAATATATTCCTTATTACGTTCTCACGGTTAGACCCGTGACGTCAGATAAAAGCTTTTATCTTAGTATGATAGCATATACTTTGTAGTGTAGTACAGCCTTTGTGTAGTTTAATTTGGAATATGTACTGTCAGGTGATCTTAGTTTAGACTTGGTCACGTGATTGACTTGTACCAAGGGTTTATATACAAACATAACACAACAAAACGTAACCCATTTTGTATCATGTTAAATATCATAAAAAAAATAGCTAATTTTTGTCATTGTTATTTTCTTTGTTTTTCATGTCCATATAGCTTTTCCTTGTTGATAATTGTGCGGAGGAGTGGCGACTAGCCTTGACGTGGTCTCGGATGACAACGATAGCGTTAGAAGTCTTCGTTTGTGCAGTACATCCTATTCCTGGTGTGTATTCTTTCAAATGGATAGCAAAATGGTCCTTTACCCACGCGGACCGTGCGGCGGATGCCGATATAGACGTCATTTTGTCCATACCCATGTTTTTTAGGTTATATCTGATCTGTAGGGTTATGTTATTACATAGTAAACTGTTCACAGATGCCTCATCCAGGAGTATAGGAGCTTTGAACAGAATCAATTTTAACACTAGATTTGTGTTAAAAACATTAATGACAATTTGTCCAGGAACTGTACTACTAGTTTTCACTGTAACGTTATGGATCTTGGCAAGTTGGATCATGCATGTATGCGAAAGGTGAGTTATCACATCCCTTTTTTCCCTTCTTCTTGTTTTAATATATTTATTACCTTTTATATTGCTTTATTTAATCCTTGTACAGTTTAGTCACACTCTTATCTATTTTTCACTTTTCGAGGCTGTGAAAACCTATGGAGTTATAAATTAACTCAAAATATATTAGGCCTATATTTGGTTGGGGTCATAAATGTACTTAACTTAGCTATACAAATTTTGGAATTTTCCTTGTCCCCACAAGCATCGAGATACGTTTCTCCCCAGTTGGACCATATTTTACATTTTCAATGTCAATTTCAAATTTTTTTCTCATATTTTTGTACAAGTTAAATACAATATAACATTACCATAGGAAATATGAAAGACACTAGAAAAACAGCAAGACTGTTATCTCTGCTATATAAGCAGAGCGAAATAACAGCTTTAAATCTTCTCAATAAAACCATGTTCTTAACACAATTCATGGAGCTTCAGAACATAACAGACATGTGATTTCATACAATTCACATCAATTAGATCATTAAGAAAAAAACAATTCTTGGACTTTGTGAAATTGTCATCAAATGTTTCTTAATGTTTCTTAATGTCATCGTCATCGTCATCGTCATCGTCATCGTCATCGTCGTCGTCGTCGTCGTCGTCATCATCATCATCATCATCATCATCGTCGTCGCCGCCGCCGCCGTCGTCGTCGTCGTCGTCGTCGTCGTCGTCGTCGTCATCATCATCATCAGCAGCAGCAGCAGAAGTAGCAGCAGCAGCAGTTATTTTTACGACGCTTAAGCGACCACAAATGTGGGAGAAACCCACAAGACTTATGGATTACAACTTAAACGTCGGGTCGCTTCCAATTCAACATTTTAACTCAAATTTGGAATCTTTTTAATTTAGAAAGTCATTTCAGAAACCCACCTTACTCTGACCCGGCCAGGTATCGAACCCCCGAACCTCCCGATTGCTAAGCCTCATTGCTTCAAATGATACCGTACTGTACACCGATACCTATTATGTACGGTTGCAAAGGTCAAAACCGATGGCAGACTGGTGGCATCAATAACTCTGGTGGCATTTTTAGGAGCTTTACAGCCTTTGCATTTTGTAATTACCGAATGTCAGGAAGTTGATACTCTGATAGAAACTTTCGTTAATTCATTTTCTGAGGATTTAGATACGTAAGTTATTACCAAATCAATCATATTAAACGACCAGAAAATTGCCAGATACAGTCAGTGAAATCTCTCGGAATCTTGAACGAATATATCACGTATCCAAATCTGTGATTGAAATTGAAAAGATATATTTGGTTAAAATAATTGAGGAAGATCTGTACTTGCTATTTAAAACCTTGGTCAAATGATGAACGTTATAATAAATTTTAAAAAAAATCGCCGCCATAATTAAGTCGTTCAGTAGTAACGGGACTATTGGGTATAGGGTGCATCGAAATGGGAAGGTTTCATTTTGAAAGTTGTGCCACATATAACAGTAACTATAATTATTTTATTTAGTAATTTCACCCTTTTTTACCATAACATTTGGTCAGAATACTTCGTTTACGTTTATTGCAAGTACTGAATTATTGCTGTATCTGAAAATAGCAGTGCCCACTTCTTTGAAGCAACGTGTTTGGTGCTGGATGTATTATATTGACGTCACTGTACAATTTGTTAAAGAACTTTTCAAAATACTTTCAAATTGTAATTTAAAACTCACAGTTTCGAAATTTTGGACATGTTTCGATTTGCATGCCAGCATTACACATATTATTATAGGCCAATTGCCAGACTAGCCAAGAGTGGAATATAAATTATTATATTTGTGGTAATTTACCTTCAATAATTATATTAATTTAGCGAATAAAATTTAGGTATTTTTTTTTCGTCGATTACAGTATTGTTTTGTGAAATTCTCGACAAGCTTTGATAAAAGTATCCGAAATTGGCGACTAATAGGAAAACAGCTGCTTTTAATTATAACAACTTTTTTAGGTCAATAAGTTTACGAAAGCTATCAAATATTTCTCATAATAACAATGAAATAAAGAAAAGCTATTAGATCTGTCCACTAACTGAAGGTAAAGGTATTAACGATTTATTCATTTCTTTGGATGCCCAACAGAATCAAGGTTTCATATGAGTATTAATCACATGTAAAAGGCAATGTGGAAAACTTTGGAAGATTAGTTAAAGTAAAACATTCCACTGTTTTAGGGATTAATGTATCAAACTGTTAAATGTTGTTTTTATCAATATGAACTAAAAAGCTGCTTTCAATAGCCATATCTTCTG
Organism: Apostichopus californicus; assembly: GCA_020650975.1. Lineage (NCBI taxonomy): Eukaryota > Metazoa > Echinodermata > Holothuroidea > Aspidochirotida > Stichopodidae > Apostichopus > Apostichopus californicus. Next base: position 8,603 of record JAIPMN010000093.1, on the reverse strand, counting down.
CTTGTATTAAGACCAAACTTACACTGACTGACTGAATGAATAATGATTCTGTAATAGTTTGTCCTCACCTTAGCTCGTAAATCCTCCCTCTTATAATGATAATACGAAATAATTTCCATACGTATACTTTGACAGTTCATATACCTGACAAGAAATATACGGATCATCAATAGTAACAAGTTTTAATAATTCACCTACACCTCCCTGACCGCAGTACGAAAGATGATGCGACATTGATCCTACTGTGTTGTATACTGTAAGCTCTATCGCATCATAGCCTCGACTCCAAAATAGCAGGCATGTGGCGACAAGCCATCAAGGACCTACGTCATAACTCTGAACGGAATCAGAATGGTTTGTTTTAGACTCTCCCATTCCTGCCATTCTTACAAACCCAGTTGGAGTATCTGTTGACAGTGATGTGGGTTTATAGATTCGAACAGCGAAATAATTAAGATTGCATACAGATGCTTAGCCCGTTCGTATATATATATAAACTGAGACAGCTATCTTGAAGTTCATGCTTATCAGCTTTTAGAAAACTTGACGTTTACTATCGTGTGATTGACACTTGAGTTCATAACCTTAGGCTCTACGCCGTCCTGCATCAGAGAAGGGTGGATGCATACGCTTGATTCCTTTACAGGAAAGGTTCAAGATGACAATTATTGTCGCCGTGTGTATGTACTAGTACACCCTTTAGATTTCATCTTTTTTTTCCAGTTTTTGAGAATGTAACATAAGAAAATAATTCCTAATTTAATTTCCGTCAACTATTTGAAGTTATTTGACGTGATATATGATATGTTACATCAAGCTGAAGCATTATTTTATTAGAAAAGTCAAATTGAATATTCTAGACGAAAATCCATTTTCTAAGGTTGAGAAACTTTTCTATAGTGCCTTTTATGTTACGATTTATTGACGATACTTTGTTAAACTTGAATTTGCATTAAAAACAACAACATCAAAACCATAAGTAAAAAATTGAAAAATTGAAAAAGTGAACGTGTAAATACTTAGCATATTACGAGTATTGTTTGTATTTATATATGCAAATGGTTTTTCACAATGTACATGGAGACACTTAACAAATTTAGATTATTCTAATGTTTGCCAACGTCTACATGATTGGCCAATTAAACTTGATACTAACTAAACTAAACCTTTAAGGCAAGAAGGTTCTGATCACAATTGATGAGTCACTTTAAGTGCACAAAGTGCATTAACATCACTTCGATGTAAAGATCAAGGAAAATGTAAATGTGAAGGGAAAAAATCAGTCTTTTAAGTTTTGATGGTTCCCTGAAAGGTCAAAATGTAGGTTCATTTCCTATTTTCACCCACGAACAAAACAGATTTCTGAGCGAAAGAGAAGATTATAAGAATAATGCAGTCTAAATATTGTCATTGGAAATTGGTAAACCAAAACTCTAAATCCGGCTTCCTATTGTTTAAATGCCAAAAACATAATTAAGGTGTAAATATTTTAACGTGCAGAAATGGTTAGGGGTGTGGAGCGGGGCGGGTGGCGGGTGGCGGGTGGCGGATGGCGGATGGCTGGGTAGTTCAAGTATCTTCTGTTTGCAATACGTTTTACGACATTTAAAAAATCTGTTAAAGTTAATAATATCCAATCGATGTCAGAAAACACGACAATATATTTATACCACTCTTTTTTCATAGCATTTCATGGAAATAGCCAAAACACATAACATCTGCACGCATCTGGTGATATATGACAACAGGTTTTGTACAGTGAAGACAAACAATTTACGAAAACAACAACTTGTCGGAATATTTACAAGCATCGATATCGTCGTGCGAACGTTGAATAGTACTTGTGTCACCTATAGAGTTGCGAAATGAACTCACGACATACATTACTTATTAATGTTTCCTAGAGGCTGACACCATTTAGATTCATTGGTAATTCTCGTTATTTCGAAGAGCGACATTGATTGAGGGGATATTTGCCTAAAGTAACTTTTGAATGTCTCAATGTGGACGCGAAAAGCTGTTATAATGACATCATCAATCAACCCTCACCGGGGTACTGTTCCTAAGCTTTTGAGGTGTATTCTCGATGTTTATTAAACGCCAAAAAAATATATAGTAAGAGACAATGCAATGATAAAAAATGGCAGCCTGGGGCTGTGCATAAAGCATGAAGAGGGAAAGAAGAAAAACGTCAGGGGCGAGAGTTTAGGGTAGGTCATATCTTACATGATTAACGAAACCTCATTTAGTCATTTCTAAACGTTTCTGTTTTGTTGATATTGCAGTATAATATTGCTAGTTAACGACAGGAAATCGCAAAGACTCATTAGGATCGTGTTACTAAACTAGTTTGAAAATTGTGTTGAGTTTCAATACGTCTCCTGCAGTGGCCAAAATATAATGCTTGGATATAGTTATTTCTCTTCTCCGGATTTGTGTTCTTGCCCCCTATTTTGTGCTTTTTTTGTTAAAGATTTGTTAAGTTAGGTACTTACTAACCTCGAACCCATAATCAGTATCTAGCATCAAATTCTATACCTCTGTTTGCTCGATACCGTTTGATAGGTAGGAAAATGTAGTTTCTTAACGTACCTTTGTAGTATTTGTACAAGGATTATTGGATAATCTCTACCAATAATGGTCTGATAGATGGTAAAACAGGCATGGCTAGAAATGCGAATTGGGTTTTGTTATATTACCCGCCGGCCGTTACCTCGACTTCATTGCTCAAAGACATGGTTCCAAAATTAAACCATTTTCATCACAGAATTATTACTCTCATTACTGTTGAGCAAAACCAAAGATTTGGAAATTTGATTTTAAATTATAATAAAACGTATCAAATGTGATATCATTTGTTTCTCTCAATACTTGAAACGAACCTTCAGTTCTCGTAAAGGCTGTGTAAAATCCTACCAATAAAAAAACTGTGTTGTAAACCAAATAAACATTCATCTGCATATTGAACTAATTAAAGATACATCCACGGTTTACTTTCTTAGTTTTTTTGTCATAGTTATTTATCATTTGATGAGATTTACAAAACAATACAAACAATAAGCTATCCTCAACCCTTCCTCTCCCCGTCTAAATATGAGTCAATATTGCGTCATGTGGCCTATACAAATCAAATTACAATCTTTTGTTTGTCTACAGATTATTTCTTCCTATTTCGAGTCGTTCGTTTATTTATAGGTTATGAATAGCTGCGTCATTATAACACTAACACATGTCGTAAACAAATCAGTGTTAGAAATCGGTGTGGATTCGTTTACATATACTGTTGATAGGTTCTTTCCAGCCTCTTCTCGGCTTTGACCGCAGACTACTGTGGGATATTTTTAGATAAGGTGCACTAGTATCTATTACAATTATTGTCGAAAGTTAGGCTTGGCCTGACAGTAAATCAAATCCCTGCTAACTGACTGTTGACGTCATCTTTCGCTGAGCAACAACACATGGCACAGTCACTCTAGCCTACGTCTTATTGAGTTTCGTCTTGTTGTTTTTTTGTTTTTGTCGTTTAACACAAAAAAGGTTTTAGGAATATATTTTGTAGGAAAGTAAGGATTCACTTTTAATCGTGACTTTCCGGCAAAACTTGTAAATAAACATCATGTTTAGCTTGCGTATTTGACAAATTAATGAGACATGCAGGTAACTTAGCCGCCGTGGAATTAACTACTATTACCACATACATTGCAAAGGTGTGAGAACATGAAAAGTCACGAAGTAAACAATGTGCGTTTATCCTTTTTGTAAATTATTTATTTATTTTTCAAATTTTTGGTTGGAACATCAATATCCTGAGGTAAAACTGCAGATACTTATTTGTGGTTGAAAGAAAATCGTTTTCGTTAAAATAAAACACCTTAACTTACCATAAAATGAATGTAATAAACGTCACATGGTTACAAATATTCAAAGCACTTAGGATATTGACCTATGAGCACTGGGTATACTAATACCTACAGGACACATTCTCAATTTAAAAAAACAAAAAACGTTCTCTGAGAATGTTGACTATGTATGATGTGTCTTTCGAGAAGTAAATTCCATATGTATTAAAATATTTCTCTTGGAAAAAAAGAAAGAAAGGAAAAAAAAGTTTTATAAGAGGAAAATTCACTTTTGTTTTTTGTAGAAAGACTTAGTAAGCAATGAAGACTCGAAGAAATGACTTTCTCACTCTTAAAGATAGAATCGTGCAACAGCGAGTCCCGTGTTAGATTAACCATGACAGAGTTGCTCCGGACGATGATTTCTAGTGTGGTTTCTTATTGCTCTGGCATCTTGAAACATTTATAACCTAACAGCGACTGTGTAATTTTGGAATACTTTATGTATCTCATTAGGCTTTGACATTTGGCTTCAGCTGAGTCGTTCACGCTTGGTATGTGCTCAAAGGCAGTTGTATCTGTTTACTGTTAAGTAAGAAGCAAGCAGCTCAACCATATAGCTTAGGGGGGCTTTATATCCATGAAGTGTATAGGTGCGCAGCAATTATAAGTCCTTGGACTTTCTTGCGCTAGTAGTCGGCTTATTGGAGTTGGCTGAAGAACTGCGTAACGATTTGATGATAACTGATCTGAACGCCGTCTCCCTATAGCATTAGACCATCAAAGCAATTTCATATCATCTTATTTGTGTCGTTATTATAATAATGATGAAGATGTAAATTTGAAGTTAACGTGACAACTAGTATACGTTAACGATGAAATAGTACACACAGTAAATACGACAAAAAGGGGAAATCCATATAAGTATTGGTGGGGATAAAGTCCATATGAATTACAAGAAGCAGAGAAGAAAATATAAGTGGAATTTCATATTAATATTTTAAAATAATGAAAATAAATATAATAGTACCAAGCGGGTATTTCTAAAAATTGCTCTTACAAGAAATGTTATGTGTACCTAACCAAAAGTTAAGGTTACGGAAACATTTTTGTAATATTATAAGTGTTCCTTGGCCCTTCTTTCTTTTTTTAGAAAGGAAACTCATTATTTCTGGGGGTGTACAAGAGACATTCCTAGCCATGCCATTTGGCTATAGTTAATGTCCTAGGCATATAACACCGCCATGTTGCAAAGTAAGATGATATTAATCTATATATAGATCACATGCATTTTATATTATAATGTTCGTAACTTAAACCTGAAAAGATATTAAGCAAGCATGCCCACGTCTATTTTACAACTGTTTTTTTGTTGTTGCTACGATATAGTTCCAATCCAGTATATTTTCATACTGCCGACGCACAGTACATATGCATGCAGCAGATAACCACCATAACCTTCAGAGTAGGCGAAACCATTGTGAAATACCAGAAACACTTGTATGGAGAATAGCCATGTAAACCCTTTGTAGTGAAACATAAAACGACAACAATTACCGTTTTAAATTATGACGCAGGTGGCTAACACTACATTTGAACTTGTCTCAATGTCTTGCATATAACCATTTACCAAGGCTTCACGCTGTTAGTATAATATTAAACACTGCAGGAGATGTTAAATGAAGATTTGGTGCACGAGTAATTACTAAAACAAAGCCCTTCTTCACTTTCGGAAATAAACACGGACGGTGTTGTGTTCGTCTAGCCTATGGGACACAGCGAACCATTATTCTCGCTTTTTTTCTGCATTTTTTAAAAATATCTGGAAAGTCACTCATTTTGCCTATGTTTTTTTTAGAGCCAACGTCTATAGAGCTTAAAGGTCATCAATACTCCCGTTAAATATGCTATAGGACAAAGAAATACTGGTGAAAATTAGTTTTACACTCCTCCGGTTTATTGTCAGGATATTATTTGCTAACTGTGACAATTAATTCCAGAATTTTACCTTCGTTAATATTAGGGAATCATTTTGAGAAAGTGTCAAAAAGATATCCCAGAAATTTTAAAGGTAATACTGAGCTATTTAGCTATACATGACTACTGGTATAATCATTCAGTCTAATCGATTCATAGTTAGTTAAAAGTAGTGTGTAAAACACTTATAGAGGCTTCGAAATGAAGCCCTCAATGAAATAAGATACTCTGTTGTCTCACATTGTCAATCTTCAATAAGAACAACCATCGACTTGAGATGGATTCTATCTGTTGGTTTTGTTCTTTTTTGTGTGATCAAAACAAATCGGGATTTACGGAATCCCTGAAACGTCCCCATCATTTGGCATGCCAAGGTATCTTGGCTTAAGGCAATTGCAACTTAACACGGTCATCTATCGAAATGTTTTACTTCAACCCAATTAATGCTTATTTAAGCAAGACCTTCTTCATCTTAGCTACGTAAAATTGACTACCATCAACACCATCGATATAGCGACCCTGACCTTTTTAACTTGTCCATCTGTCAGTTGGCCATGTTAACGCTTAACAAGCCGGCTTCAGAATTTAGGGAACGTCTGTCATTGTTTAGATACGCGTCCAGTTTTGTTTACAAAAGTTAAGGGCAGTCTTGGAAGTATCCCTGTGACGTTTTATGAGATAAGAGATGAGTAAGTATATTCCCGGACACTGACCACATGAGTGAACATATCTTCACTTCTTTTCTTTTTGCAGTAGCTTGAGGATTGAGAAAAATGCTATATTAATCTTTTTCACCTAAGAAGAATTGGGCCATATCTTCATCATTCGCAGTTGTTCCTTATATTGCCAGCGATGTAAGGAAAAGGGACATTGCTATCATAAAGTTAGAAACGTGTGACTAAACCAATCTTGGAACTCACCATTCCTCAATTGGCCTAAAGGGGTGTCAGTGTATGGACCAGGAGGGCGTATGGGGGTTTACACCCACCCATCCACCCCGGCTTCCTATTTGTAAATCTCATACAACAAGTCCAATCAATTATTATTAACATTTCGTTTAATCCTCATTTAATCCTGCCGAAGGATGCTTCCAAACCCTCTTTATGAGGATGACGGCGTCAACGAACACGGTGTCACTTCCTTATTGATAAATCCTTGATCCCCCCACACCCCCACACCCCCATTTCCACCTGTGAGCAGCATGAACGTTCCCATAGAACCATCTAAGGATGAACTTGAGTAATGGTTTCAAGTCAGTTCATCGAGTAAACCTTTTCCTGCAGTAGTTACCCAAGCGTGAGACGTTCTCTAAGTGTTCCCTTTTTGTACCTTTCGGATACAAGTGCCTTCCCTTTTTTACGCCTCATCTTATTAAGGAAATGAAAACTGGTGAACTCCTATATCCAGAGAGGGTCTATCGAGTTTCAAATGCCTTCATAATTTCTTCCTGAAGCTTATATTTATGTTTTGGATTACACTAGACATGCTGATATTTACTTGCATCTAATCCCAAAATATTTCACTTTTGGAATTTTAAAGAGAGTATCAAATGTACATCAGGTGACCCTTGACCTAACAGCAATACGGGTTTCTGTGTCTCCATTTCATCTATGTTTAAAGAATCACTCTCACACGTCTTGGCATACTTTCAAAGTTCTCTTATTTTGGTCGTGTAAATTATGCACTGTTGTGCTGTAGGAATGATGATATTGAACTCTCTGTGAACTCTGAATAAAGCCTTAATTATGGAAGTAACACCATATACTAAATACCTAATCTGAAGTTTAAGTTTTAATTCTGATGTAATATTTTCAAATATTTTCGATTATTTTTTGGGGATCTTTTCTTGTCTTTATGCATTTACAACTATCATCACATATATTGATAATTATTTCAGTAATTACAGCTTCTTCTTCCCTTTGTTCCTACAAATCACAATTTCCCCGTTTTCCTTCCCGAACTGAATGAAACAAAATGCTCTTTCTGGAAGTTAAGACATCTCTGACTCTGATATTTGTCTATGTTTATTGCTGTTGCTGATAATGCAATAATTTCGTCACAATTAGTCATGCAGTTGTTGTTTTTGTTTAATTTGTCTCATTTCTTTTTTTTTCATTCCTATTATAATAAACATGATTTCTTATGTCGCTCAACATGTTGATACATCCTTCCGTTTGTTCTTGTCCAGATACCATGACAAAGACAACAGCGAGATCCTCAATGCAATGTGGATGGTTTCTATTACATTCCTCTCGATTGGTTATGGAGATATGGTTCCTAACACGTACTGTGGCAGGGGTGTTTCTGTAATCACAGGGATAATGGTAGGTATTACAATGATTCTGTAAGTATGAGATCAATAATCAACAACGTCTATTGCTTGAATTTTGTTCATTTCAGATAGGAAGGTAAGTCTCAAAGAAATGAACTGAGATATCCCTCTTTCGTGACCCAAGGTCATGGTGTGTCTATCCGGAAGCACCTCTTGCAATTTTAAGTTATAGTATGTTCAAACCGCCTCACTAAAGACCGGCTGAGAATAAAATGAGTGACTTGTCTGATAAAAAATGTCCATATCGCCATTGGAAAGTTTTAAATTCGACAGTTATGTTACCAAAAACTTGAGGAAAAAGAGATCTACAAATTCTAAGTGTATACTAGACGAAATAATGTATTATTAGTCGTTTCTTCAATTGTCAATAAAAATGTTCTCATTTGCTTCGAATTATTCTTCTCCATCTCAAAACATGTCATATTTTCGAGAGAAAAAACATTAACTCGTTATAT
>JAIPMN010000092.1:0-37991 GCA_020650975.1 Apostichopus californicus | reverse complement strand
TTGATAGTAGAAGATAACGCCCCGAGAAATTCTTGGTTGATGGGACGTATCACCTCAGTATTGTCAGATCAAAGGGGAGAGGTTAGGCGGGTAAAGGTAAAAACTGCTTCCAGTGAATTAGAACGGCCAATAGCAAAACTGTGCCTGTTATTAGAGGCTGATGAATAAAGCTTGCCCTATGTATGTGCCAAGGTGAGCCTAGCGCCCTTGGATAAAGACCGTGAAGGTCTGATCTGATCTAATTTCACCTCTCCATGTGAAATTTCTTACTATTGTTATGTTAACCTGACATTTTTGACTTACTTTCAGTTGAGTATTGAGCCAAGTTTTGCATTCCTTTGTTCAATGAAATAATGCATGTAAGCTACCAAGGTGAGCCAAGCGCCCTTGGGTAAAGGTCGTGAAGACCTAATTATCTCTGTTGTTAACACAAAGTAATTATGTAATTTGTAATCAAAGGACTCATGTAATTTGTAAGCAAAGGATTCAGGTTTTGAGCTGTTTTTTTGTTTAAGAACTTTGTTTTTTTTTATTATGCTTTTTCTATATGTTTGGAAATGATTGAGCTAGTTTGTTTTTTAAAAAAAATGTTTAGTTTGTTATCCTTATTGTATTATTCATTGTTCTACCAGAAAATGTTTAGGGTAATTGTCAAGACTGCTTTAGTTTGTACAATTAAGGGGCCGGTGTAGTGGCAGAGTTGCTTATTTGGCCTTCCATAGAAAAGTTTTATTTTTATGTTTTCGGGTGTTGGAAGCCTACAAGCCAACACGGTATTTACGAGTAAAATTATCACCTTTTACGGCCTACGAGTACGTTTATATTATTTCGTATATATCTTCAACCATTCTATAGCGTTTAGAGTGTATCATTGTACAGTTATTTTGTTTCCTTGTTTTTCGTGTTTTTTGTGAGGAACGGTGTAAATATCTCTGTAAATACAAGTTGTTTTATTACCTTACTACGGACTTTCGTCAGTGTGTGTTTTATATTACGGATTTTCGTCTTCGACTTCAGCTATTTTTAGTCGGCTTTTCAGCTCCGTGCCCGGACATCACACCACCGTTGATTCTAGAGCATTTACACTACAAGCTTGATCTCGTGCTCGGGGTCATTCCTGAGCAGGAGATCAGAAACGGACCTAGTTTAAAATCACCCGTTGTTAGGGTATGATAGTTGATATCCCATATGTAATCTCAATAAGATTTTGCCTTCTATCTCATAAACAGTTTAGTGACTAGTTGAAGATAAAAGACTATGTCACTCACACTGAAAACAAACACATTGATGCTTTACTAGAACAAATAAATTGTTGGGTGTTATAAATGCTCCCCAGTAATTTGGTCATGTTTTGATATATGTTCTGCACAGCTCTATATTGTTGCAACACAGACAACACTGATTATCATAATAAATACAAAAAAAAATATGTACGCAGCCTAATATCTTAATAGAGGAAGGACCCTTCCTAATGTCTTAGAAATAAAACTGTTTTCCTAGCATTTCCCTGTTTTGTATTTCTTTCTAATTTTTCCTTCATTGTATTGACCAATATTCTTAAGTTTGCCTTTCATCTCCAGATATTGTAATACCTCAATAGTTAAAGAAATTGTGTATTAAATATGCCAAAATCTGATGAATTTATACTAGATATATACTGCAGTATAATGATGAGGAAAAATCTTTATTATGTTAGCTACACTATATATACTAAAATTAGTTATTTTCAAGTACCAATTTGTCTGTACTTGCTTCATAATGTTGAGACCTTCTATGAATATTCAATATTGTAATAAACCAATGACATTCTCATGAAGTGAAATATGCTAGTTACAACTGTGTGGCATATTTGTATCTCAGTTATCAAGAAATAATGGTTTGTATTTGGCTGGATACACGCCTCAGTTTACGGAACATAAACTTGCTGTGACAGAGATCATTGCTTCAAATTCCATTCTGTTCAACATGCCCTTTTATTTGATCTTAAATTCCTTTTTTTTTTTGCTTTCACTATTTCATAGTTTTCTTTTGAATAGCTTGAAGTTTCAAAGATGTTAGCTGTTGATGTGTTTTTGTTATGTTTTGTCTCAGTGACTAACCCAGGATATGCTGAAGATGAGGAATCTGCTAGGAGCAAACCAGAGTTGAATGAATATGCAGTTATCGATGACAAGTTGATCAGGATATCAGATTTGGCTACGTATGTAAAACAGAAAAAAGAAAACAGAACAGATAATTTCTTTACTGAATTTGAGGTACAGTATACCATGTTTTCAAGAATTTTCCTCAAGATTTTAGTCAAACTTCAATCATACCCATGGGCTTGGTTCTGTCTCACACTGGCTCTCTTGCACTGTGAATATATTAAGGAGAAATGATTTTAAAGACATTATAGTTAGTATTTTTCTAATTAAAATAGATCTGTTCACTTTGGAATATTACTTCAATATTACGGTATAATGGTGCTGTTGTATAATCATCATTCCAGGCTTTGCTATTTGCAGCTACTTCCTTTATCACATATGGTTCAACTTGTAAATGTTGAGAAAGTCCCTTACATTTCCAAACAAAAGCCTATCAAACCTTACATAGTAATGGTACATTAATTCCGCAGTAACACTACAACGATGCTGCATTTAATGTTACCTTAATAATTCTGCAACCCTTCAATAATCACTGCAGCAGTGTTACAGAATTACTGTAATAAAATTATACTGTTACTGCAGTAATAATACAGTGAAGGTGCAGTAAAACTACACTAATGTTGCAGTTACACTACATAGTATTATTACTGCAATAATTCCACAGTAATACTGCAATAATGTTGCAAAAACCTGACGGTTATGTTACAGCAATACTGTAGTAACTTTACAGTAATAATACAGTAGCACTAATGTTGCAGTAATATAACAGTAAAAATGTAGTAAGCTTACAGTTATATATTACAGCAATATTGTAGAAACTTCACATTAACTCTACAGTAACGCTTCATAAATATGAGAGTAATGGTGCTTTTAATAATACTAGAGTAATGCAACAGTTATACTATAGTAACATTTGTAGTTATATTACATTAATGTTGCAGTATATACTACAGTGATGTTGCAGTCATCAATACTACAGTAATGCTACAATGTACAATACTGCAATCACGCTTCACTTATGTACTGTGATATGATGTTCGTAGTGCTAGACTTCTTTGCCAGCCATTGTATTTGTTATTAGTGATATTATCTTCCTTCAGATGATGTGGGTTCATCTACTTGCTGAGTAAAGCTGCAGTAAAGTAATACTACCGAAATGCTACATGAGAAACAGTCATGCTACATTAGGCTAAAGTAACTCTAACATATTCTAAAATAATGCTTTTGTCATGTTACAGTGAAGCTATAGTGACGATTTAGTAGTGCTAGAGTTATACTACAGTAATACTCAAGTACTCTACAGTAATGCTATATTATGAAACAGTAACGCTACAATAATGTATGCTGCATTAACGCTGCCGTTACACTATAGTAACGCTGCAGTAACACTACTGTATGATATAGCAATGCATGTCCCATCCTTTAGTTTGTAAATGCGATATGTTCAAATATTTTTTTGTGACACAAAGTTCTATCTATTTCGTTTTTATGGTTTAAACTTTCAATTAATATCTTAACTAATCTTCTTTATAAATAGTCTTATTTTTTTATGTGTAATATTTTCTACCTTCAGATGATTTGGGTTCACATTTGTTGAGTAAATTAAAATTGTCATATTCTATGAAAAAATATTGTCTCCTTATTTTGTTAATTTCATTTTACTAGACATTGCCTTCGAATAAGCTCCATCCGTGGACTGTAGCAGAAAAGCCAGAAAACAAAACAAAGAATCGCTTTAGAAACATCATCCCATGTAAGACCCACAAGTTGAATAATATGGCTACTCATATTGACATTTTGACGAATGTATTAGAATATTTGAATAGTTGATCTAGACAATAACTCTCCATCTCCTGAATAATATTTGCTGTGTGTGTATTTGTTTTGATTTCTTTAATACATATATATTTGTTAGTTCATTGTTGTGTTTGCTTGTTTTCCTTCATTTCATATAGTTGATATAGCTATGATAAACAATCAGTTTCCTTTACTAGGGCTTACAATGTAAATGCTTGTAATGTTATGCTACCTGTGTAGATTTTTGAAAAAAAATGAATTGAATTGAATTGAAATTGAATTGAATACTGTTTTGGTTTTTTAATTCCACAGATGACAGTTCTCGTGTTGTGCTTGAGAAAATTGATGGTGATCCACACTCAGACTATATCAATGCTTCATATATTGATGTAAGTATTTAATGCTGTCCATACTCACTATATATGCCTCATATATTGTTGTGGGTATTGTGTATGGTTCATACTCAAACTATTTTAGTGTCTCATATATTGATGTAAGTGGTGAATATGATCCACCCTCATACTATTTTAGTGTCTCATATATTGATGGAAGTATTTAATGTGGTCAATACCCACAATATATCAATGCCTCATACATTGATGTACGTATTGAATGTGATCCATACTTACACCATATCAATGCCTCACATGTTGATGTAAGTATAGAATGTTGTCCATACTTACACTATATCAAAGCCTCACATGTTGATGTAAGTATAGAATGCGGTCCGTACTTACACTATATCAATGCCTCATACATTGATTTAAGTATTGAATGTGATCCATACTTACACTATATCAATGCCTCACATGTTAGTAAAGAAAGTGGTCCATACTTACACTTTATCAATGCCTCAAATGTTGATGTAAGTATAGAATGTGGTCTATATTTACACTATATCAATGTCTCATGCTGATGTAAGTATTGAATGCATTTGATTCTCATCTTGAATCATTTTTCTTTGTGATGTATGTTGTAGTGTAAGGTGGGAAGCTTTTTACATTAATTGATGTAAAGAATAAAAAGCTTCGATCTGCCTAGCATTGGTGAATGAATCTTTGAGAGCCTAAATTGTTGGGTTATTGGATGAAGCACAATTCCTGTACCATACCCGAAACTTATGAAGCAATCTTTTTTGGCACAAAATGTTTTCAAAACTTACATGGCAGAAGCCGTTCGTAGCACGTAAAGTAGCAGACAACCAATGGAAGTGAAGGATTTGTGATGGTTTCTCTTACGTCTGTTCTGTTTTATTTTATTTTCTCCTGACGAAAGACAAAGCGGTGATGCTGTGTTTCGTAGTATTGAATGTTGACTTATATAATGTGGACAGTAGGGCATGTGTGTGTCACTGTCAACGGTCACCGTTCATTGTGCGTACCCAACACATTTGTTAGTTCTAACATTGTTTTATGTGGTACAGAACATGATCTCATCATGTTTGCCAAAAATAGTGATTAAACCTATTTTAAGACCAGTACGTTTAAGAAACGTTGTTCACACTTCGAAAGGCTGAAAGTATACTATGCATTGGTAAATTTAAGGGATCCTGAGCTTACTGATCTTTATGAACATAGTGTTATGTACAACAACAGCTAAGGATAATATAGGCCTGATGTTAGATTCTTGGGTTACAATAGTCATTTATTTCCAAAGAGGCCTAACGGTTAAGCTAGGTCTACACATTTTCTGTATGTTCATGATGATACTTCATATCTTTTTGAAATTTAGTTTGTTGCTTTATTTTTGTGCCTCAGTCATTGTTCGATTAATTCTCAAACTTTGTCCAAGACTGTTCTTTCCGAGCCTAGGCTTAGGTCTAACAAGCTAGGCCTATAGCATGAAATGATGGATATCAGAATTAGTAATACAGTTTTGAAGATAGTAAGGCCGAATTCATGAAATAGGACTAATTCCTTGAACTGTTCAAGCATTCCAAGTTTATTTGAAATTGGTTACTGGTTTTAACTGGATTTTTCAACTAGCTTAGGCCGGCCGGCTTAAGGCATGAAACAAAGACAACGCTTTTGCTAAAGCTCTTCTTTAGAATAACAAGGCTACATATGCTAGTCACAATCATAGAATCTGATAGTCTGAAATGAAGTTAGTTTTTAAATATGTTTTTTATAGAGACAACGTGGGCAGTTTTTATTCCTTAAGTCACCAAATTTACTACAACAAAATGCTTAGAATACATTCATTATTTGTAAAAAAAAAATCATTTTCTTCTTTATGAGGCTAACAGATATGTTTTTGAATGTATATAACACTCTCCTAGTTCCCCTCTGTTATTTCCACATCATAATTTAGGGTCTCATCATGACCATTTTACAAATAATATGTAGCTAGAAGACAACTTCATTAATTTTTCAAATAAAAGCGCAGGTAGTCTGGAGAGTCTGACAGAGCTTCTGCTCCCTTAACACTATCTAAATTATCTTTAAAAGGAAAGCATGGAATAGTCACTAAGAATGTTATGTTAATAGAAGATCATTGGAATATTAACCATTCAGAGGCATGAATGACAATAACAAATAACAGGTTGTAGAATTAATTGTTTTCATTCCTTTTCTCAGGGTTACAAATCTCCCAAAAAGTTCATCGCATCACATGGTATGTTTCAATAGAATTGTCATTGGGATGGTGAAAGTTTAACTAACACCTTATAGCACAATGCTAGTGAACTGTAATTTTACTGACATATTAAAATGCTAGTGAATTGTAATCATACCAACATATTAAAAGTGTAAAATAAGTTGGCCTGACGTTTCGATCCTAGCAGGATCTTCTTCAGAGGCTAAATGACAAGTAACATATCAAAAAATATGCTTCCCTTTACTAAATCATATAATGGACCACTCAGGTTTCAGTAGAGACAGCTGGTGTCTATCTTGTAAATGTATCCATTCTTGTATATTAAGTCCTACTATGAAACGTTTTATAGTTGCGCCGTAGCCTATCATCCAAATAGAGAAGAAACATGTTTAGTTTTTTTCAGTATTGACCTTTACTTCACAACTGAGTAAATGTTGTTTTACATCTATGAGTGTGCTGACAGCAATTCAAGAACAATATCTAGGTCATTATGTAACTTGAGAATTGACAATGCAATGCATGGTTAGTAAGTGTTGACTACAGTATTACAGTGAGGCCATTGAAGTGCATTGTTATAGTTCGTGTTGAAGACTCTGATAACATACTTTGGTTTTATGCTGCTGGGTGTCATAATGTGAACAACTTAAAACAATGTAAACATTCAAGTCTAGTCGTTAACTTCCACTCTGTTGTTTCAATAATATACACATTGACAATATTTCAATCATGATTATCAGTAACTTATGAAACTGCTTATCTTTTTTTATACAAATGCCAGAAGTTGTTAAAGCTTCTGTCAATGTATTTATGTTGTGAATTAAGTTTATAATGTGTAGTCAAAGTATTGCAAGATATGGATGTCTTTAGTAACTTCATTGATCAGTTTAAATATAAGGTGAAGGCTAAAGATTTGAAAGTTTGATAAAACCACAATATATATATATATCATTTTAACAGGTCCGAACAAGGCTTCTGTTGTCGATTTCTGGCGAATGGTCTGGCAAGAAAATGTTCCTACCATTGTCATGTTGACTCCCCTTGTTGAGCAAGAAAAGGTATTCACATTTTAAAATCGTTCATATTTATGGAATTATTAATTTAACCTACCCAATAAATGTGTGGTATATTTTGTTTGTGTAATTCATTATACTTGCCCTACAAGTGTCTGGTATATCATGTTTGTGTTATTCATTTAATATACCCTACAAGTGTCTGGCACAGGTAAGTCATGTTTATGTAATACATTTACCTTTCCCTACAAGTGTCTGGTATATTTGGTGTTATCACTTAATATACTCTATAAGTGTCTGGCATGTCATGTTTGTGTAATTCATGTAACCTGCCCTACAAGTGTCTGGTATGTCATGTTTTTTTTTTGTAATTCATATAATAAACCCTACAAATGTCTGGTTTTTTATGTCTGTTTCATTAATTTAACCTGCCCTACAAGTGTCTGGTATGTCATGTTCGTGTAATTAATTTAACCTGCCTTACAAGTGTCTGGTATGTCATGTTTGTGTCATTCATTTAATATGCACTGCAAGTATGTGGTATGTTGTTTATGTGTTATTCTATTAATGTGCCATACAAGTATTTGGTATGTCATGTTTTTTTGTAATTCATTAAATATACCCTACAAATGTCTGGTATGTCATGTTCGTGTAACTCATGTAACCTGCCTTACAAGTGTATGGCATGTCATGTTTGTGTCATTCATTTAACCTGCCTTACAAGTGTCTGGTATGTTGTTTTTGTGTAATTCATATAATGTGCCCTGCAAGTATGTTGTTTATGTGTTATTCCTTTAAAGTGCCCTAAAAGTGTCTGGTATTTCATGTTTTTTTTGGTAATTCATTTAAAATACCCTACAAGTGTCTGGTATTTCTTGCTTGTGCCATCTATTTAACATGCCCGACAAGTGTTTAGTATGTCATGTTTGTGTAATTCATTTAGCCTGCCCTACAATTAGCTAAATTCAAGCACATTGCACTGCTTGCCCGTAGAAAAAAAACATAGACACATGGATTTATACTAGTAGACATTTCTTAGTCAGACAACGATGTTACATCAAAACGTTGTTATAATCTCCATACACATAAGCCCCGTAATACTACTTATCATCAGCAGTATTATTGGGCTGCTCTCATCAGCCTGTAACATACCTGATGTGACTGAGGGTGGAGGGAACACTCAGCTCATCCATGTTGATTTAAACTATAAACTCCCTGCCATTTGTTTTCCTTTGTACATTTTGATTTCTATCTTTCTCAGACAAAGTGTTTGAAGTATTGGCCTGACCAGGAAATGCTTTACGGGGAGTTCTTTGTCAAATGTGAAAAACTAGAGGAACATTCCAAATACAGTCAGAGAACGGTCACTATTGTAAGTTGTTTTTGCTCCTACATATCTATTGCAAACTTGTGTAGCTCTTTCATTTGTCTGTAAAATTTAATGTTGAGAGGCATCATTCAGACATTTAGAGCTTAGGCATGTTATATTTTTCAAATAATGGAGCAATGTCTGTGACTTCAGTCTGTCAGTACGTTCAGTTTCTTTTTAGTTTGATAGAAATGTATTTAAAACAAAGCAAATAGCCCTTAACAATTTGTTGTTAAACAGGCAAAAGGTTTGGATCATATTTTGAGAGTTTTGTGACGGCAAAAATGTCATTTCATTTATTTATTCCACTATAAATATTTTAAATTATTTTTAAAAAATGAGTATGAAACACATCAGGAATAACAGAGAACACAACTTTAAGATGAAAGGTAAAATGTTTAATCATTTGCAATATACTGAGTGAGAATGTTACTGAAACCAAACTTTAATCTCTTAAATAGGGCATAGCTGTTGCACAATAAAATATGGACAGTGGGCAATATGTGCTTGCTTCATCATTTTCTGTGTAAGGAGTACAGAAATGTTGTCGCTAGTGCCAAAGCATTGGACAAATCAATGGTTGATGGTTTATTACTGCTTTTATATTCATTAGCCAAATTCTTGATATGACTACATTGGATTTCTTTTGGGAGAAGATAATTCTTGACCTGCCAGAAATAATAATATTTGATTAGCGGTTAGATGTCTATAGCTATTCTGGTATTCAACACCATTTGTCCTTGACACATTGGGATGCATCATAAAACATGGTATTTGAGACCAACAAAATTCAATTTTTCCTTTTGAATTTGTGATGTGTTCGAGAAGCTGACGAAATGATATGTGTGTTAGACTTAGTTGTCCAGTTCTTTTAACTGGTGGACCTCAGCTGTTTGAAGATTCATATCTCAAAACATGAAAGTGATATAGAAAATCCAACCTAAACTGGTAGCATCTTTCTAATGCTCTATAACATGACAAAGGTCATTTGTAGACAAAAGTCTTCTGTTAAAAGCACCAGTACTCACAGCTTAATTAATAACAAAGATATTTTGTTATTTTTTCATCATCAGAGATATGGAGGAGAATCGAAGACTGTCAAGCATCTTCATTTCACTGATTGGAGGGATATGAAAGTTCCAGAATTTGTAGATCCAATTTTAGACTTTCTGAACACTGTAAGGAATGAAAGTAATCAACACAAGGGCCCAACCATCGTTCATTGCAGGTATTAAAGGTTAATTTAATCGGTATACAGTATAGTGACCAAAGAGTGGGAGTCCGGGGAGTGGGTGTTGGCTGGGAGCTGTGGCAGGTGGGATTACTGGGCCACATTATCCAACCGAGTACATTGAAATCAGAAAACAAGTGCAGAAGCATTATCTGCTTTCAAACTTCTCTGTTAATGTCAACTTAAGTCAAACATTCAAGTAGCACACACACAGTTTTCCTGTGTCGGAGTGCGGATGTGAAAATTGAACTTAGGTAGGTAAATCATAATACGCAAGTTCGGCAGCTCTAATTATGTTTGAAGTTCTTCTATATCTTGGCTTCCATAATTCCCAAGCTGTTATTTGCACTCAATACCATATATTTATTGAGCGTTGTGAACGGATAGTATCATCACGTATATCTAGCTTCTATTAAATACAAAAACTAAATATTTGGTGAATGTGTTAAGTGTTTAACTACATGAAGGCAAATGGCAAAACAAAATTTGGTATATACAAAATTTGTAATAATATAGATAAATTGGAAGCAATATATACATTTACTGACTGTCTAGCATATCTGTAAATTTCAGATTGCCAGATTTATGTCGTTTAAGTTAATAGTTACATGAATAAAGTTTTTCAAAAGGTGAGTTTAAAAAAGAGCACAGCATTGTTCATTTGATGGCTGATAATGTTTGCATATTTCTGTATATTGATGAATTAGTCTGCATTGCAATGCCTGATTTTTCTCTGCATATTTAGTGCTGGTGTCGGACGTACAGGAACCTACATCACCCTTGACGCCATGTTAGATATGGCACAGACTGAAGGAAAGGTTAATGTCTACAAGTTTGTGACAGATATGAGACAAAGGAGAATAATGTCTGTGCAAATCCAGGTATTAATGTCTTGCCTGTTTTAAATTCTATGATACAATGTTAAGAACAATAATTTATTTATTGACAGCTAGAAAGCTCTAGTATTAGCATGCTAACTGATAGGCAAATGTTATGCCACTTACATTGGAGAACAAATTTAACGTTCTCTCTGATCGAAGGAGTGACCTGACAACTAACCCATTAATTGGATTTCAGAATACAGTTATCATGTATTGGCTCAACATGTTTGAAAGGCAGCACTTTCAACTTTGCAATTTGTAGGTTACAAAGATATGGGATTGGATTAACCTGTTAATAGAATACATTACATGATTGTGAACTATGTTCCTCACTGGCAGTCAATACAATTGCAAGAAACCTATGGAAGATAAAGATCCTAGCACACCCTGAGTAGTTGGGTTTTGTGAAACTGTACAATACAAAAGATAAGACTCAACAAGGTTGGCTGCAAAATGATGCAGCCCCCTCAAAAACTTACTTTTGACAGTGTCTAAACTATATCCTCTTAGATATGTAACTTTGTATTCTGAAATGGTATCCCGCTCCAGTCGCTTCCTGTTGTAAAATGAGTTACTGACAGGCCAGACACTCCTGTGAGCCCAAAACAGCTTTCTAAAGGCCAGGACCTTGGTATATATCTTCCGGTCACTTTCTCCCATGCAGGTTACTTATTCCTTTGCAGTCCTACCAAGATTTTCTATCAGGAATCTTGTCTTTTCCTCGTCCTGAAGGTTACAATGCCTTCCAACTCCTCTAGCTATTCTAAACATGACAGGTCTCCTGCTCGGTATGGAGGCTTAAGTTGCCCAGTTGACCCTGTGGGATACCTTGAAAGCTCTTTGCTCTTTTAAAAAAATTGAGCTATTATAGCAAGGTCTATCTGGCTGCATGGTCCCATCTCACCATCTCCTGGCAAGATGTACGCTTGTACTGTTACAGTAATGTTACTTATTTACACAATTTTTCACTCTAAGGACAGTTTCTCGACAGTATCACTATGCTTAAGCCTAGATCAATGGTTAGACTTAACCTTACTTGGTCTGAGGCTTTTCTTCTGACTTTTGGTCTGTGTTAAACTTTGTGATGACTTCGCGACTTCCATGCACCAGAATACCACTTCTGACACCAGTGAAAATGATCATGGAAGCTGATGGGATGGGGATCTTAGCAGTGAATCACACCATACGAATGACGACATATGCCTAGTATTGATCATATAATATCATGTAATATAAATGGGATGATCAGGTTTCGGGAGGAGCGAACCTCACAGGGACTTTATCAAGCAAATAACGAGTCAGCTAGGTTTAGTCCTCTTTATGCTATGTGTCTCAACTCTCATCAATGATGTCAACCATTCTCATTACAGAGAAGAAGAAAACCCACTGTAAACGTGAACAAAAAGAAAGTAAACAATCATGATGAAATAAACATAAATAACCGCACCCACTAAATCCAAATGCAGCGTGTTTTAGGCTAACGATATACACACCTGCAGAATAACAACCTTTCTAATATTTTAAATAACCTATAACCAGTGTAACAGTAACTAAAATAACAAAAATAGCAGTTAAGTATTGCCATATTCTAATATCACTTGCATAGCACTTGACCAACACAAATCACAGTGTAACATACATTATATACACTACAGTACCATAAACAAATAATGCTTGTGTACAACCACTGATCAAACGTAAAACACATGCTGTTGACCACATGTACATCCTAAGTCAATTAATTACACAACATTCACTAAATAAAGGCCTATCTACAATACATTTGACCAGAAATGGACCCATCCACATGCACAATACTAGGAAAACCTTCAATCTTCTTTCAGGGTAATCTGAATATAACACGTGTGTGAGTACGTTTGGGTCCCAGCATAGGTGCATTAGCATGAAAGTACCTCCACATGGTGTAAGAATATCCAGCAGAATATGTTAAAGGTATATGCATATAGGGTTAAAGCTACATATAGAGTAGATACTGATTGCGGCACACTACAGGAATATGAATTATTACATATTACTTATTTTACCAATGTGGAAAACTAGACACTCTGTAGTACTTTTGTAGTCATGTGGGCAAACTGTGAAGCCTTATCTATTCCCAGGGATTCAAGATTATGGTTCAATTCCATGCTACAGGTGATCTGTAACAAAATCAAATTAATGATGTGTTAATTAGTTTACAAGGCTGTAATTAGAAATCCGTGCAACAATTTTCTTTTGAATTGGCCACTATCATTCAGTTTTGTGCAACAATGTTTCTTAATGTTCTCTCCTTAATTCTGTTTCACTGCAGGAGCAGTACCAATTTATTTTTGATACTTTGGTCAAGCACTTTTACATTGGAAGGACAACCGTGTCTGTTGATTCATTCAGAATGGAACTTGCTAGTCTTAAAGATACCAACAAGAAGACGAATGAAACATTTTTAACAGAGCAATTCAAGGTATTTAATCTTCTACAGTTGTTTTATTTGAAAGACCTAATTTTCTTTTCGTTACTTTGGGTAAAAGCAAACTTGTTTCTCTTCATTGTTAATAGGTTTTTGGGGGATCAATATTTTGTACTTCCCAATAACTTTATTTCTGTTTAACAACATGTATAATACAGTGACTACTGTTTTTAAAAGAGCTTTTCATCTGAACTTCAAAATTTTTCTACAACAGTTTAAGTCACTGCTTGGTGATATTTTGTCATAGGTGCATGTGAAGGAAAATGATAAGGAAGAAGGCTGTATAGAAAGTACATACGTTTAATTTACAACAATGCAATAGCTTCAGTTTCTATTTTGTCAGAAATTGGAAGAAACCTCTACTACACCCATTTCGTCTGTATGTGAAGCAAAGAAGATGGAAAACAAATCCAAAAATCGATTTTCAACAGTTCTACCAGGTGAATTATTTTTTACATAAAATCATAGTAGATATGACTAATATTTCCTTTATTGAACTAAATATACATATCCAGTATTTAGACAATCCAGTCTACTTTTTAATTCTCCATGAAATATTACTTTAAGCTATAATTTGCATTGAGTTTTACCGCAATCTGATGGCACCACAGTTGAACTTTAATGAGAATATTTTGATATCAAGAAATGGTTCTCTGTTATTTTAGTCAACCAAATTTGGACAAACAATTTAAGCACAAACGTATATGTTTTCTCGAGGAAAAAAAAAACATATGACACGGAACATGTAAGCTTGATAGTAAATAGCTAATTGTGAATAACCAATGATAATAATCAGATGGGTTCCTTGATAAAATTGAGGAGTATCAGACTACCATAGAATATAAAGTGTTTTCGAATCCTGCAATTCTACAGTTTACAGCAAAATACTGCAGCTTCAATATTTGATTATGAAAATATTACTTGGACAATGTGTTCTACCATTTTCAAAAAGTTAAAACTGGATACAGCTGTATAAATTTACAGATAGACGGACAGATAGTGAGATACAAAACATGAGCATACAGATCAAATACCTTTTGTCCGACTTTTTACCTGCAAAAAGAAAAAAGAAGCAATCCTCCTGGACACTTCATGAAAGTATTCTGGTTATTATTTAAATCCTATCTATTACCTGTTAGTCAAAAGTGGCTTGACACAAGATTATAGGTTTAAATTGTCATTTTGTGTTACTGAATTTCTTTTTGTATCATTGAAAGAGTTTTATGTCTCCACTCAGTGTGATAACAACTAACACCTTTATCTTGGGATCTGATGAAACAGTATACTTCAGAGTTACTTGTATATTGTTTAATTGATTTTCTTCCTCTCTTACAAGTTGAAGGGAATCGACCATTCCTGATGACGGATGTTGGAGAGGATTGCAATGATTACATAAATGCTTCATTCTTAAATGTGAGTGTTTTCAATTGTTTATTTAATTGCTTCAGAAATAATCCTTTGCTTATCTATTAATACTAGTAGTAGTAAAAATTAGATATGTTTGTATCAACTGG
Organism: Apostichopus californicus; assembly: GCA_020650975.1. Lineage (NCBI taxonomy): Eukaryota > Metazoa > Echinodermata > Holothuroidea > Aspidochirotida > Stichopodidae > Apostichopus > Apostichopus californicus. The sequence goes on along the minus strand of JAIPMN010000092.1, from coordinate 22,983 downwards.
AGAGGAAAAATACCATGTGATTACAATTTGAAGTCAAAGCTTTAGGTCAAATTAACTACGTTAGAAACATTACAGTGTTCTATTTGTGTGTATCTTTTGAAATGTCAATGGGTTATGCATGTATAGTCGTATAAGCTTGCTAATGATGTGCACCCATGTAATTCACTAGAAAGATCACAATGAAAATTGACAGTAAACTTTAGGAAGCGCTGAGGTTCTTTCCTGTTTAAACTTTAGGGTTACAAGAAGAAGGACTTTTTTGTAGCTACTCAGATGCCTCTGAAGAATACCATTCTGGACTTTTGGCGACTCGTTTGGGACTATAAGTGCAGTGTTATCATCATGCTCAATGAGTTGGATGATAAGGTAAGATATAACATTGACTATCTCTTTGTGAGAAGTTTTGTAATGTGATCTGTGGAATAATTTTACCATCCCTGTTCTCACCCCATTAAAGAAAAACAGGAATAAACAAATCTCCCTGTGAAGGATCTCTTATCCTTATGACATCAATTTCCAACCTATTTTATTTCCTTCAAACAAATCTGTTCAGTTTTACTTCCAGATATGAATTGCAAAATACCTTTCAACATTTCTCAGGATTTTGTATTGAATAATTGTTTTGTACAAAAAGTTGTAGCAATGATACCGTTGTGTCTTGAAATCAAAGGTCTGTTGTTATTTATTCAGCAATTGCATTCTGTTTCTCTACACCAAATTTCACATAAAAAGTCTTCATGGTATAATGATGGTACCTCAATATGATCATTCTTCATTGTACCAATTCCTCTTTCTCCTTACATGGTGTTGTGCAGTGATAGCATCGTTATTGCAACTGGTTTTATAATAAATATATAACTTTCTCCACAGGATGAACAATACTGGCCCGATTCTTCTCCAGTCACATTCGGTCCATTCACCATCGTACCTCTCTCTTCAGATTATCGAGGTTCTATTTGTGTCCGCAAAATGGAAGTTACTAACAAAGCTCTGCAGGTTAATTCATTTTTAACTTCTTTTTGTTTATTTATGAAGAACTCAGACTAATATGAAAACAAAATAAAATACAGATTGACAAGGTGAACAACAAAAATCAGTATCTTTGATGGCATACTTAAAATATTGCCAAATTTTGAGTGTTTGTTTGAAACAGAAATTAGTGTATTTAATCTTGAATCCAATTTTCTGTCAACTTAAAGTTGGGTTGGCTTAATATTTCTTTAGTTTGGAGTTCAAATTGTTCTACTCATTAAATCTCTCACTGTTTCTTTCTGGGATGTAGGGTGAGATCCATGGTTACACAGTATGTACAGTGTTGTGGCTTCTGACTGGGACCACCCAACGCATATAAAAGAAACGCTTATATAAGGATCCCGACAACCAATAGCTTTATAGCTCAGTTGATAGAACATACAGATTTAAATTCTGATGTCACTGAATCAAGTCCTAATCTCATTCAATAAATGTTCATATATATATATCCCACTTAGTCCTTAATTCATATTCAATATATAGAGATCATAGTTTTAGTTTTATTAGATCTGGCCCATTTATTCAAACACCTATTGCAATAACCAATCACATTTAGCAGTCTGTCTTGTTTTTGAAATAGTCTCAGAATATCCGTACCGTGATGCAAATGCAGTGTCTTGGTTGGCCAAATGACGAGACAGTCGCTAACTCACCAGACCCGCTGTTGCATTGTGTTCATCAGCTCAGCAAGTGGTGCAAGGAAAGTGCAATTAATCGTGTTCTGGTACATTGCATGTAAGTTGTCTCTGTTAACATAGTTCAACTACTGGTCATGCCCTCACTATACCTAAATTCAGACTACTACTTATTGAATATTTTCTAATCAAATATGACAAATGGTGAAGTGCTGTATGTATAGTCACTAATGTCAGCTGGTTGTTTTAGCAACATAGTGTATTCCATCTGGGAAACAAATCTTGGTACTTTCATGTCGCTCATTGTCCCTCATTAAAAGTGTTCACATGTTCTTTGCAACCTGCAGTTTTGGGATAATTAGGTCATTTTTCGTGGCTATATGGGATGTGTGTAACAGTTAAGCCTAATGCTGTTACTGTTATTGCTTATTATAGACTAAATGCCAAACCAGTGTAATGCATGTGTGAATTTGATAGGGAGATGTTGTCTGTCTCTAGGTTGATCCTTATTTTCTATGAGAGAATGTCCTGGACATGGTGTTTGCTTGTTGTAAGTTACTATGCACTTAGCATTACAAGGTTAATGTATGCCTTTATTATGATTTTGATGTTTGTGTCTTTCACAATTTTACAGCAGTGTGCATGTGTCTGCACCATGTTATGCACACAGAGTGTGCTTGTTGCGCTTTCTCAGAGAGTGTGCTGAATAAATGCTATGATAATGTGTGCTTTGCAATATAATATCAGATGTGTGTATTCTATTGACGTTTCATGCTTGATGAGAGCATCCCCTCGGTGCAATGTGTGTTTCATTCTCAATGTATGCTTGATGAATGTGTACCTTTGACTTAAGCCTCAATATGTTAAAGAGCAGGGCCGTAGCCTGTGTGTGTGGGGGGATTACAGGGGTAGTTGTCCCCTGAGATTTTGACTTCCTCAATAAAAGTAGGCCTTCAGTAATGTGAAAGCCTGGACAGGATATGCTATTTCAGTTAGTTTAAGCAAAATGTTCACATCATTTATTCTGATTTCATTCATCAATAACGTGCAACCTACAGATTCTAGCCACAGATTGTAGGAATGGGGTTCAAAAAGAACACCGTAGTGATTTTAACCACTCATCACGTATATGCACAATCGCTGATGTGATGGTTTTTACAGTTTTGTTAGAATAACGAAAAATGGAGAATATGAAAGTGCTGATGCTGGATACTGGTTACGGATGATGTTTCACTAACTACACGTTACACAGTACACACCTGAAGTCAATGTTCTGTAGGCTAAGCTCTCTAGTTGTGTAACTTATGCACAGCAATGGCGAGTAACAGTGATACAACAGCTGAACCTTCAACCAAAAAACAGTGTGGTCAGCAATCGTTGATCATATTCTCAAAATAAAGAATGTTTAGTGGCAACTAAAGAGGAATGGGAAGTGCCATTTCCAGCAACCCGGGAGGCTTTTTGGGTAAAATTTTGGGGTATCCTACGCCTTAACTGATGGTGGTGCTCCGCTCAAATAGTTTGTTATGGTCCCTTTTGGGAAAACACCCCCCTCCCCCCACCCCTCATTACTGTAATTTCTTAGAAAAGGCCCTGATCTCAACTGCCCCGCCCTGATTTTACCCAGGCTATGACCCTGAAGATTACACCTTTGATGTGTGTAACTTTGACAATATCTTTCTTGGTTTTAGCTCCACTATTCCATTATAATCCTTGCCTTATTCACACCAACACCTTCATTATATTATTTACCTACAGGAATGGTGTTGGTAGGACTGGTGTCTTTTGTGGATTAGTAGCAGCTTTGGATCAGGCTCAAGCAGTCAAGGAAGTTGATATATTCCAAATCATTAGCAACATGCGCTCAGCTCAGCCACTCATGATCCAAAACCTGGTATGTACCTGTTAATCTGTCTACTTCAATATTTGTAATCAAATGAATCTATGAATGCCATATGTATCTACTGGCCTGACTGTTTTCTTTCAAGGAGTGAATGTTCCTCATAGTAAGTGACTGTTGCTTTGCAATACAAACACAGACTGTTATGAAACTTGCAAAACCCTCATCACCAAAATATCCAGGCCTAGTTTGATGTAAAGATGGTCTAGTCCCTACTTGCCTCCGATGAGAATGGAAAAATACTCTTCAGAGTCCATTAAAAACAGTGCATATGTGTTTACATCTAATGGCGAATGGAATGCTCAGGGTAGACATTTTATGAATATAATCAAACTGGCTGTTTAAGGATACTTTTGTCATCATGAATGAAAATGAAATAATAATAAGAATACTTTAGGATTCAATTATATTCAATTAACTTAGAGAAATGTTATTATTCTCTGTTTAGTTATTCACCTCAAGTAAATATTACTATCAGTCTTCTGGTATAATTCTAGTGTGTACATTTTGCATATATATCAAAGTTTATCATGTTGATCACAATCAATTTGTGTATGGGAATTGCTAAAAGGAAATTGCTGGAAGGAATGTTAGCCCAAAGTGGCTCACATATATTCAAGTAGGATAATCCTTACATCGTGGAAAAATTAATCATCGTATTTTCTAAGTATTTTTTGCTTTTGAATTTCATGCAACATCATACAGGCTCATTTCTATGATTGATCAGAAATGTTAATGTGTGTAAATAACTTTAGAATTCAATTATATTCAATTAACTTAGAGAAATGTTATTATTCTCTGTTTAGTTATTCAACTCAAGTTAATATTACTATCATTCTTCTGGAAAATTTTAGTGTGTACATTTTGCAAATATATCAAAGTTTAAGGTTAGTTTATCATGTTGATCACAATGAATCTGGATTTTGCATTGATATTCCATGGATTGTGCATTTGTGGAAGAACTCACTAGTTGTTCTTTGAATTGATGTTTTAGGAGCAGTACCAGTGTATCTTTGATGCAGTGCTGATGAACTTGGAGATGGGAAGCAGCACCTACGAAAATTTGTCATTCTGATCAGAGAAATATAGGAAGGAATGTTAGCCCAAAGTGGCTCACATATGTTCAAGTATAGGCTAATCCTTACATCATGGAACAACCAATCATGGTATTTTCTAGGCATTTGTAACTTTCGAATTTCATGCAATATCATACAGCTAAGGCTTATTTCTATGATTGATCAGAAATGCTTATGTGTGTGAATATTGATGTACTGATTTTGTGCACTTCCCAACAAGTAATTTTGGAAGAATCCTTATCCACTAAGGCAGATAAGCATCCTCAAATAGGGAAATCAACATTTAAAACATTTTCATTTAAAAACAAACAAACAAAAGTCCATGAATAGGTCATGGGTTTATTGATACATGTTACATGACACATAGTAAGATATTGCCATAGAAACCACACAATCCGTGTTTACAGAATGTGATAAACCACTCATTACCTTATGACTGGGTGAAGAGGAAATCATCCTAGGAAAAAATGACTTTGTTGCACCTGAACTTTGACCATTTAATGTGGGCACTTTCTTTCTAAACTGGTGATGGGGAAGAACACCGTAGTTACTTGATTTTAAATGGGAATAGCGGATACTGTTTACACTCTCCAAGTTTTCATCAATCATTTCTGAAATTATTTTAAATCAACTTTGAAACAATTTATTTTATTAAAATGCAACAGTTTCATTAGTATTTGTACTGAAATATGCCTATTCTTTCTCACTATTAATGATGAACCTTTGAATGTAGCTTTATTGTATATCAGTAGCTCTTTTATTTAAATCTAAAAGTATATTTGAGAGAACTTTATTTTATTGGCATTTTAAAAAGATTTTAAAATAGAGGTTAATTAAGTGTTGACGTGTAAAATAGGAATACATCTGATCATCCAGCAGCTGAATCAAAGTATGAATGTTCCTGCCAATACTCTAAAAACAGTTTGTAGACAGCTGGCTTCCACAACTATGGCTCAGTCAGAACATGGTAGTAGTAGCATTAAGCATATTCTTATGTTTCACATAGTTGTCTTATTTCAGCTTGTTCTTTGTTGTAAGAAAAAAAAGATATACTAACATCGGAATGTATCAAGATCAATATTTCAAAGCATATTCCAGTAGCTTTCAATAGTAAGGTTAACAGGATCAGTAGTAGGTTACCTTTGTCTCATTATCTGTTTTAACAGGTTCTTAGTGTCTTTGTCTTATGCTCAGAATTTGTGACTAGTTCAGAGGATCAGTACTATATTATCTTTATCCCAGTGTTTGTAGTAAGGTTAACAGGATCAGCAGTAGGTTACCTTTATACCGTTATCTATTTTAACAGGTTCTTAGTGTCTTTGTCTTATGCCCATAATGTGTGACTAGTTCAGAGGATCAGTACTATGTCATCTTAATCCCAGTGTCTGTAGTAAGGTTAACAGTATCATCAATAGGTTACCTTTATATCATTATCTGTTTTAACAGGTTCTTAGTGTCTTAATCTCATGCCCAGAATGTGTGACTAGTTCAGAGGATCAGTACTATGTCATCTTAATCCGTGTCTGTAGTAAGGTTAACATGATCAGCAGTAGGTTACCTACTGTATATATCATTATCTGTTTAACAGGTTCTTAGTGTCTTTGTCTCATGCCCAGAATGCGTGACTAGTTTAGAGTATCAGTAATGTGTTATCTTTATCCCAGTGTCTGTAGTAAGGTTAACAGGATCAGCAGTAGGTTACCTTTATATCCTTATCTGTTTTAACAGGTTCTTCAATATTTCAATGCATATGCCAGTAGCTTTCAATAGTAAGGTTAACAGGATCAGTAGTAGGTGACCTTCGTCTCATTATATGTTTTAACAGGTTCTTAGTGGCTTTGTCTTATGCCCAGAATTTGAGACTAGTTCAGAGGATCAGTACTATGTTATTTTAATCCCAGTGTCTGTAGTAAGGTTAACAGAATCATTAGTAGGTTACCTTTTTCTCATTATCTGTTTTAACAGGTACTTAGTGTCTTTGTCTTATGCCCAGAATTTGAGACTAGTTCAGAGGATCAGTACTATGTTATTTTAATCCCAGTGTCTCTAGTAAGGTTAACAGGATCAGCAGTAGGTTACCTTTATATCATTATATGTTTTAACAGGTTCTTAGTGTCTTTGTCTTATACCAAGAATGTACTTATGCATGGAAGTATTATGATGTTATATCTTAAAGCATGAATTGCCTTTCCCTAAGATAAGGCCATTTTGAGTTTATGATGACAGAAGAGTCATAAATTGATCTGATACCGAATCTGCCACTGGTAATAACTTCACTAAAGAGTATTCATATTTAAAATGTACAGAAACTCTTAGTCTGCATGTTCATTTACTATCATTTTGTGACGATGTGTATGTGCGTATATGGATAGTTTATGAATGATGTATGTTGCTGCTTATAGTTCTAATTTGGCAGTATTCTTTAACATTATGTTTCTCATATATTGAATAAATCAAAGTATTTCAAAATTATTTGTATTTGGATGAAAGGTACTCCTCAAATTCTAAAAGCTGTTTATGGACACTGGTGCTCAGTACTCGAATCTTCTTAAACTGTACGAGTATAACTTGGTACTTAGGATGTTCAGTAGTCTGGGAAAAATTACAACACTACCTATTCCAAAAGCCATGGTTAAATTACATCCAGGAGTTTAATGACAACATATTTGTAAAAACCGGTTTAATTCCTAGCTGTTTTCAACCCTGGCCCCTTCCTGGATCAACACCTTGGAGTTTGTTTGTGATCAAACGTTCATTCACACTAAAGATTTGATCGGCAGTTGTAAACTTTAATTGTTTTTGTCAAATCTAGAACAAACAGCTACAAAAGTAATTCTACATATTGGTTGCTGAAGAACAAGGAGTATTGTAACTACCTCTTTATGTTGTATTCTTATTTCAAGTATTCAGACATATATATCATCAAGTACTATGTGTTTTACTGTCTTCTGTGAATCACAGTTATAAAGAATGTATTCACTAGCATATTATTAATATTCATATAGTAGTCAGTTGCCTCACCATATATAGCTAATCATAGTGTACCATTAAACAGGTGACATATACACACTCTCGTTTTTGTCCATCTCTTTCCTTCTAACACCTCATTTAAACAGTATTTAAAATGGGTCTAATGTTTTTAACCATGACTGCATGCATCCTTTTAAAATAATTGCGTGAAGAAGGCTGCCATGAAGGCATCGTTTTCACAATGCCACCATAAAAAAAAATCAATTTACCAATATTGAAAGTAACTTGAGTTGGTGTGCACAGTCACCTGTATAAGTAAATAAACAATGGTAAATTGAATTGCAAAACTACTCTCACAAAGATATTTTGCAAATAGTTACATTGGTTACTAGTATAAAGGGAAACTAGATGTTCACTGTTGATGTCATTGTTCTCCCACTATGTTCTGCATTGTAACACAGTATGAAACAAGATAAATGCGTGAAACAGTACACATGTGAATTTAGCATACAGTGACTGTTTTAGTTTCTCTACAGGAAGGAATGTACACCAGAGGCCATTTTCGTCAGTTGCAGAAAGATTGTAGCAGATTAAATGTTTGTAAGAATGTCTCTCATGGAAGGCAGTTGTCCTGTCTCAAAAAAAATTAGAATGCTTAAAAGTTGGTGATTTTAGGAATTGCAACATGATTTAATGTTTCTGCATACATCTTTTTTTCCATCAGGTCCTTGATGGGGACTTGACGTCTCTCCTTACTGATCCTATTTTTTCTACTAAACTAAACTAATTAAGTGATATCGACTGAAACACCCATAGGATCATGGAATTACTCTATAAATTGTCACATTTTGAAGCATCTGAACTGTGAAAGGGTACAGGAAAACAACAAAGAGCAAGCCTTCCTCTAATCATAAACTGAATAAATTTCTGGGATTCCGATAAAAACAATTATGATCCAATAATGTTCTCTATCTTTTCTTATTTGGGGTCAGACAGTGGCGCAGAGAGTAAACGACTAGATGGGAGTCGAGAACACTTAATTACAAAACCCTACAGGATTTTTGCAAATTTGAACATTAAGCCACCAAATTAAGCTATTGCCAAATCAGTTTTTATTACGTTTATTTTGTGCGCGCATGTGTTGAGCACATGTGGCTCGACAATGTCATATTAAGACTTGAAATTATTCAGTCTTTTATGTAAATTTGCGATATCTTTCAAATTGAATAAGACATCTCTTGTTTGGGGATTTTTTCATGACATTATCTCTATCACATAGACAAATATACATGATTCCATGTAACATCTACTCACTAGTTAAAATAAATAAAGATTGGCAAAATACATTTTATGTAATCAGGGATGTTCCCATGAATTTTTGAGTGCCGGGGACGCTGATGGCCGTCGTGGCGGAGGGGTCAAATGGGAATGTGGTGTCCCCAAATGTTTGCTGCATTAATTGTGCTCAGATGCTAGATTATGCTACTTTGGAGTCCTTGAAGCTCATGATGTCTTTGAATTATTTCTCCTTATAACCACTTGATAAAGTTAAGCCCTGTATAACTCTACATTGCTATTGAATGAAAAGGACAACTTTTTTTTGGAGAACTGTAAGAAAATCTGTCAGATTAAAATCATACTGTGCTTATTAGAAAAATTTTTAGTATTATAGGTTGTTGTATTTGTTTTGTTTTATGCCATATCAGTTTTCATGTAAACTCCTCAAAGAAAAATATTATAATGGAATGTTTCTTACCTTTTGCGTTATTTTCTTTACTCCAGTTTGATATTATCATTCCCACATTTCTTCTCGTGAACTTTTAGTATGGCAGGGTGAAATTTTTGAACGCACATGGTACATCTGCTTCCACAAATCTATCATTGACGTTTGTAATTAATTTATCCAGGAAGGGAATTTTGGTGTTTGTCATGACTTGACTTTGCCTCAGCCCTGCTTGAGCAGTCCTGCTTTATTTAGGACTTTCAAGTTGTCCTCGTCCAATGATTTTAAGTCCTGTGGCATAGTAACAATGGATGTTTTTCAATACCATTGCTGTGGAAAAGTCGACATCCGTGTTTTGAAAAATTCTGGACAGCACATGTATATTAACTTTTGGTAGCACATCACATAGCCCAGTGATAAAGCGTACATAATAATTAACTGGTAATTTGTCAAAAATTGGTACAGTTCAGCAGCTACTGCATTTCCTCGCTCCTCTGCATGTCTCCCTTAGATATGAACCACACTCAGCAGTGCATCTTTCAAACGTAGGACTAAGTTCCCAGTACTGTGTCATCTTGTGGTTGATGGTTCAAGTACTTTCTTCTCTGGACATCCAAGTAATTTTTGTATGGCAAGTAAGCCGGGTAACCTTACAGAGCTATTAAGAAAAAAAATCAAAGTTATCAGTGAATGTCCTTGAATTTGTTAATATACTCTACGTGGTCACAGGCTTGCTGTGCTGCAAGATTAAGTTTATGTGCCGCACAATGGCATCTTACTACTTAAATTTGCATTTGAATGCCTCGTTAGCTTGAGCATTTGACTGTGTTTGGTTTCGATGATAATCGTAACCTTTGCATTCATGATTGCGTGTGTTTGAGTGTGTGCGTTTGTGACGCCCATGTAGTAATTAACGACATCTGTAGAAGAGAAGGTCGGACCAATTTAATAATTGTTGTGTAGATGTACCATATTGATTACAAGAGGCCTATTGTTTTTGGTGGAGGTCAAAGATCATTTTGGGTCACAAGGTGTCAAATTGTGAAAACCTTGTAAACACGATATCTCAAGAAGGTAAGCTTGGGCAGACCTCATATGTGGTGTGGCGAAGTCCCACATTGAGTACAAAAAGCTATTTGTTCTGGTGGAGGTTTAAGGTTATTTAAGGTCATCAGAGGTCAAAGTTTGAAAACCTTGTGAGCATTTACTTCACTCCCCTCTAATACCTGTCCCTCACGCAACTTCCTAAACATGACAGATCGCATATTTGGTATGTAATTGTACCCCATTGAGTACAAGAAGCCTAATGTACGTTGTAGGCGGAGGTCAATGGTCGTTTGAGTTCACCAGGGGTCAGATAGTGCAAACCATGTTTTACAGAATATTTCAAGAAGGACAGAGCCTTTAGTACAAGAGCCTGCTGTGTCATTGTGAATTTATTTTGTCACATCACACTGCTTTTCACCGTATTACTAAGATCAAGTATGTTGTACACCCTTACTATAAATTATGTCAGATTTATGAAGAAAACTGCTCATGTTACATCATCGAACACAAAATGAATGTTTGCCTTTTAGTTGCTGAATTCGTTTGATGACCCTATCTTACCAGTTATTATAACCGACTCACCATCGGATCATATGCCTTTTAAATAATTTTAAGAGAGTTCATGCTTTTCTATGTAATTTAAAATGATAGTTTCTACTGTTGTAGCTTGCAAGGTAGGCCTCTCTATTAACTAGTCAATAATTTTCAAGAAGCTCACTTTAATTTCCTATTACTGTCTATGTACCGTGTACGTAAAATCCTTTGCTCATGGAGAGAATAGTCATTTGTTTCATCAAATATTAAAGGATAGTGATGAGCAGATTTCAGTTCCTGTAGTAGGCCTATGTCCATCTCAATCACTTGAACATACAACCCAGTATCTCCTGCACTTTCTACTTAAATGTAAGTGGCATTGCGACCTACAAACATTTTGTCCTTCACGTATTCTCACCAAGGTAAGGAATAACATATATAATGCTTCATAGTTTGTTCAGAGTGCTATTCTCTGCTTGCACAGAAAGTATAAACAATCAAAAGCCAAATTGTGTTGAAAAGAAACAGCTGGAACAATTTCAACAGCATTATTACCTTGTATACTGACCTTTTATTTCCGTTTAACAGAATCTAGGTGAGCCATGCATTTTCCATGATCTTGGATACGTTCAAGTCTTAGTTATTTAAACGGTCCCTTGTTCCATGTTTCCCTGTCAAACGGTCTGTTATCAAATTCACGACATAAATCACAATCCATTTATAGTTAAACACTGTTGCATGCATACTCTTCTTTGCCGTATTTTTTACATTACTTGAACTTGAAGTTGTACGTTCGTTTTACAGACTGGGATGTGCTTGCTTCATTTTCCAATCCATTTACTGTTCATCGTTATTTGATGCAGACGTTTTTCTATAAAATTACTTTAGTAGCTACATGTTTAATAATTGCCGCGATTGCTCGTGTAAATATAACAATGTACACCCATACGTTAGGCAGTACGTCCTGCGTTGTACGAAAGCACAAGAATACCACTACAGTACCACTAAACAAGGCAAGGTTAGTTCAGTGACCACTACACGTGTACCAGCAAACAGCTTACTTGTTTGAAGTTAGCAGCCATTAAGGGCAGCCTCTAACAGAGGCGGCGCCGCCCAGCGTGGGCAGGTCCCTGTACAGCCAAGTAATGATCATTTAAGTTAACTGATAAAAGCATTTAATATTGGATGATTTTGGTGTAGTGGGAAAACATGATAGGTGTTAATTTAATTAATGTTATTCGAACTTTTATGTAAATCAGGCGTGTAGCGAGGAATTTTGCCGAGGGAAGGGCGAAACTGTAGGCAAACTATCAGAGCCGTAGATACTGCATTGCAAACTATCTAAGCGTACAAGAACCTTTTGGCTGAAAATGCCTCCCAGATTGCTGGAAATGGCACTTCCCAGGCCTTGTTAGTTGCATCTTAGCATTTTCACTTTTGAAATTACTAGCGATATCATAAAAAAGATACTGTTAAGACCCGGATTTCTCAATCCCCACTGGCAGCAGGACCCAAGCACCAGCCCACCAAGCTACATGTACGACTGTTTAGCTTTATAGTTGTTATAACGTTAAGGCACATGTTAATCAATCGCTCTATAATAAAACAATAACTATGCAGTCTCACGTTTATACCTAACTGCATATTTGGATAAGGAATCTGAATGGATTTTATCCTGACATAAACAAAGATAAACAAAGGCTACTTGAGTTCTTACAATAATAAACTGAAACCTGCTCAATCTTTCTAATAATTCAATACATAACAACACAATCAATCTGGCGGGCCGTTAATACATATTTCTATGTGATCGCAGTGTTGGATCATTTCGGGGAATCCCCTACTCTCGTTACTAAGCAATGACGTCACCCCTCATGACAGTTCTAACGACCAAATGTACACACATAGCCTATTCATAACGCTAGGTCACTGAGCAACATCACGTACAAGAAATTACCTAAAATGTCACATCTACGGCATCCAGATACATATAATATACTGTGATTACAACATCAAGATATAAATCACTTTTGTACTAATATGAATCGTGTAAATTATTATTTTGTACCACTAATCGAACTTTAACGACAAACAATTGTTATGCTACTATGCGTAGGCCCATGATAACACAGACATATCATACATGCAAACCTGACGGTCTCGTTTATAACGAATATTAACTCTCATGTATCGATGGCAAATCTAGACCATCCGCCATGATGAAACACTTTTAATAACGACAAATATTTAATCAACAACCAAGTAATACTTTCATATTCACATGAAAGAGATTTAAGCATCATCTTACCTGTGAGACGGAGAGAGGAAAAACAGTTTAGCTTTATAGTTGTTATAACGTTAAGGCACATGTTATTCAATCGCTGAGGTTCCGCCCACCATACGCGCTATTGAACGCCAAAGCAAACAACAAAATGTTGGGTAGGGCACCGCTAATCATACCAAAACAACAAAAATATGCTCAAGGGAGGGGCAGCTGCCCCCTTCACCCCCCCCCCCCTCCCCCTTGGCTACGCACCTGATGTAAATTATTTCATATGGCATAATTATTAGTTTGTTTGTGTGGTTTAGGGTGGGGTGAGTTCAAGGGGCTGAAAGAGGGCTCGAGTATGTTTTGTTTTTAAACCATTTTAACACATATTACACATACTTTCCCTAGGCCAAAATCGGTTATAGCTAACGCAGTCTTCCCGTTGTTCATTGCTCGATTTAGCGCTCAATTACAGCAGCAGACCAATACTGCAACGATCCTGTTACACAATGCACGCTAGTTTTCAGCGAGCAAGCACGAAGTGGAGATCGATCCAGTCACAATAAATGATATCAATCTACATATGTAATTAACAGAATATATTATTTCCCAGTTTTTTAGTTGTCTGTACTATAGTACATTTATTTTATACTTTGATTCATTTGTCAATATTATTTTTTTTACTATAAACACTTGTAACAGGTAACTATTTTATTGCGAGTGTAGGCCTATATTGCGTTATGAATACATTCATACATGGAGCTGAGCACCATCAGCTGAGGCACAAAATGTGCACACATATTACAAAACTCTTAGTACTTTACGCAACAGAGCGGCACAGTGTGTGGATATTTTGGTAGACGGATAACAGTTTGAGAGAGCCTGTAAAAAAAATGTAAAAATTGTTGGATCTTTGGTACCGTGCAAATAGAAACAAAATACACGATTGAAATTTTACTTCGAGGTGGCCTTACTATATAAGTGCATTCGTCGTTTGTACGACTATACACATGATATATACGTTAAAGCCTCTTCGTCACAATTTAGCTACATCAAAATACCTTTGGGACATTCCATGTGATGATATGGATAGTATAATTTAGTTTGCAGTAGAATTTTTACTTTTTTAAATGAACGAGTATACTCCCCAACAGATTGATATTCATGAAACTGTGTGCTAGCATCCTTCCAGACACTTCGGTTGTATGATTTCTTACTCTGTTGACCAACCTACGTTCAATCTTACGTCTCAAGTCTTAAAAAATCTTTCATCAAATGGAGCCGTGAATTTCTCAAATGTTAAAAGTGAATTGACTTCATGTAGGAAAGACATTAGCGTATCCTAGCTAAAATTTTTTTACTACCCCATGTGTTACCAGAACCAAAATGAAAAAAATCTTCATCAATTTTCTAATTTCTGTGAATATTCTATCCTACCATTAGCCGGCTATACTGACAACTAAGCCTAGCCAAATAGCAAATGCGATCGTGTTCTGTTTATAGCTCCATGGTTAAACAAATTGTGTTACACAAACTTGATGCTCAAAATACAATATTTTCATCAGTCATTGATGATTTAATTTTAAGGGCATCAAAACTATACATCCATGATATTCTCTGCAATAGTTTTTAACCGATACAGTTTTTTTTTGGGGGGGGGGTGTGATTTGGTAGGGCTTTTCCATGTGTTATCATCGTGAAGCATCGTGCATGTAAGTGATAGGCTACATAGTATTTATCACACGTTTTTCAACGTCATGAGTTACTTCTAGTGCTATGACAACAAAACGTAATGCGCCGAAACGATTCAGTGTTAATGAGTGTGTTTCCCTTAATAGACTTTTTGTTATCTACGACTTTGTTGGGCTGTTAGAATGTTGCAAGTGTGTAAACATGAAGAGGAATTAGCAGGGCTTTTTATTGTTTTGAAAAATGGTGGAATTTTTAATGAAAGAATATAGTCATATCGTTGGTGAGTTTTTGTAAATTATGCGTTGAATGTTTGGTCGTAACAATTGGTAACACTGCATTCAGTTTTTACGACTGAACCATATTTTGGTTCGTATAAGTGTACGTGTAAACTGCGTTTGTGGAAAGAAATGGATATTAATATTCATGTTTTTATCATTCATTTGGCTGTTCTTGCAATTGAAATGGCAATTTTAGGACAACAGATTGAACACTGCTTTTGAAACCCCTGACAGTCCAAAGATTCACTTTGTATGACAAATTTACATCTAGAAGGCAACGGATTTGCTCTGGAAAAGCCATTTAGTTTGAGAAAAATTGGGGAAGGGGGAACATAAATATAAGGCCAATGCATGTGTGTACAACATGGCATCTAGTGATTG
The DNA here is from genome assembly GCA_020650975.1 of Apostichopus californicus. Taxonomy (NCBI): domain Eukaryota; kingdom Metazoa; phylum Echinodermata; class Holothuroidea; order Aspidochirotida; family Stichopodidae; genus Apostichopus; species Apostichopus californicus. Next base: position 7,446 of record JAIPMN010000092.1, on the reverse strand, counting down.
AAAACAAAAATGGATTTTACAGCATTGCAAGAAACATCCCTTAGAGGTTATCTACCTTTCTTCTTTTTTTTGCACACATTTTCAATAACAAATTTGGCCTAGCTACTGTGATCAAACTGGATTCATGTGAGTGATAGGACACTAATGTGAAAAGAAAAACAGCTCTATGATCAAGACATAATCCCTATAGTTGTTTAATAATGTCCAATTCAGTGAAGGGCTACCATGTGTCTATTAAAGTAATAAATGGATGCATTATATGATTAAGTAACTATGTTTACAGCTTGATGGTCACTGAGGTAAAACAGTTGCTCAACAACAAAAGGGAACATGTCCAGGTTATTACTCTGAATAGCAAATTCTGCCATGAAAGTAGTTCACGTGAACAGTGTCAATAACTTTGAAATTGGCATCAAATGTATTCGTCCGAACAGGTAGTTCTCCGGTTGGGTAAGTATAGTTATCCGGGTTTTTTTCTTCGGGGTTAATTGTCCGGGATTATCTGTCCGGGTGGTAGTTGTCCTGGGGCGTAATTGTCCGGGTGGTATTTGTCCGGGGGGTAATTTTCCGGTGGATAATCGTCCGGGGGGTTATTGACTGGAAGTAATCGTCCGGGGGTATTTGTCTGGGTGTATCTGTCTTGTCACGGGAGTGATGCACCTTCAGCGCCATTGACACACGCATGAATGTGTAGCCTACCTAAAGTTGGGTCGTGATAACAGCTTTGGACCAGTTCTGGCCAGTGGCGTAGCCAAGGGGGGCGTTGGGGGGGGGGGGCGACAGCCCCCATGAAAGCTTGTCGTCCCCCCAGTCGCCCCTCCCCACTGGGATTTTGGGTGTAGATAAAAAATTACATGTGCGAAAAATATATCATTGGTCTGAATGGTCTCGAATCTCCATGATGACCACTCATGAACGACCCTTCGACCGCTTCTGGGACGTACCCTGATGCTCTTAAAACCGCCAAATTTTCAAGAAAGGAGACAATACTATCGTTGAGAATCAGTCTATCACCCTAATAATGTTTCAGAGGGATGTTGAGGAAATTTTAGAGCAGCTTACAAGCATAGGCGTCAATCCTGGGGGGGGGGGGCGGGGGGACACGTCCCCCACATTTCGATGGGTGGGGGACACACACGTTTTAGTGTCGTGGCTCTATTTGGTTAGGGCTTACACATCTCAGGCTTCATATCATCGAATATTAGAAGTTCAGTTCTATGAAAAGTGACCGAGAGTTTTCACGTCGGTATGACCTGCAACTTTGTCTGTGTGTCGCGACGAGCGAAATTTGAGATTGAAACCACAAGCTGTGTACGGATAATGGTGCGGCCGGAGCCTACAACTAGTCCAAGAAGTCATGGCACTTCATAGCAAGAGCCAAAGCCTGCACATATTTGTTGTCTAGTTGTAGATGGTGTTTCAAAGACGGTGCCCGTTCCCTAATATTGGGGAAATAGGGAGCATATTCCGTAAAAATTAAGGCCGCATGAACTTTATTGCAGACTTTCTGAGTGTCGAATTTGTAATTTTCTCCCGAAATCACGCAACTAGATGGCTGCTATCCAGCCTGGCAAGTGCCATCTCCAGCGATCTGGCAGGTATTGAAATCTGAAATTTTCTTGCTACGCTGCGCGCCAACTGATGGTGGCGCTCCGCTTAAATAGTACTTGCGGCCGGAATACTCGAATCGATTACGTCCCCCCAAGTTTCAAATCGGATTGACGCCCCTGCTTACAAGGCCTGGGAAGTGTCATTTCCGACGATTTGGGAGGCCTTTATAGCTAAAAATTTCTGGTACGCTGCGCGCCAACTCATGGTGGCGCTCCGCTAGTAACAAGACGCCCTCCCAGGAAATGGTCAATCCCCAGCGCCCCCCTCCCCCCGCACTGAAAAAATCCTGGCTACGCCACTGGTTCTGGCACAGGATGGATTTGAATCATGAACCCTTTTTATATTAGTTTTGAAATATGCATCTGATGGTCATTTCTTTGTAAGGGTGTACACCCGTGGGCCTTTCTGATCAGAGCAATTAAATGATATTGTCTGAGAGGTACAACAAACTCTTTTAGCTTTCTTTGGTCTCTTATGAACTCAGCTGATGGACTGTCTTAGGTTTTCACAACTGTATTATCATAAAGGTGTCCTTTTAGAGATCATTTTCCTAATACTGTCATTCCGTGTGTAAGGTACGTACTATTATACTGCAGGGCTTGACTATTTGGTTATATGAACTAGACCACAGCAACGTACTGTTATCAGCGACGTAGCCAGGAATTTGAAAGGGGGGGGGAGCACTTTTTTTGCGATTGACATGGATTTTCAAAATTGTAGGCACGACTATCTGAGCGGAGCGCCACCATCGGTTGGCGCGGAGCGTAAAAGAAAATTTTAGGTTTTACAAACCCCCCAGATGGCCGGAAACGGCCCTTCCCGAGTGTTCATTCTGGTTCCATGGCCTCTTGCTAACTTGAGACACCTCATTCAATATCACTTTTAAACCCAAAAAACAAACGAGTTAAAATAGTACGTAATTCAATACTACATAATGTATTTAAAATTAGCAAGATACATGTACAGAGTAGTCTTACTTTTCAACTGCTGATACTTGTAGATACATATATAGATAGGCCAGAAATGTCTTTGATACAACTGTAAATGTTTAAGTTAGCCTAATAAGAGAAGGCGAGAGCTATCAGACGATTGCCATCTGATGCAAATTTCTCAACTGTTTTTTCAACTGAAATATTATCTGCGTAAACGGGTTCTTAACTAGATGTTAAAAAACTGACAAGATCGGATCCTAGACTTTTTCGGCGGATAGAGTGTTGAATGAAACGGCACGCGATAGAAATAACAGCCTAAATTAGAAGACTAGGTCACCTAATTTAGCCATATTCTTGCTACGTTAATTTCAATAGTTATTCCTGTCTAGACTCTTAAACTCGTCCAGCCAGCTTATGGATTTGAAATATGGGTGTTTTTAAAAAAAAGATAACTTGGCCACAAAAAGTGTAGGCCCGGGCCTACGGTGCTACATACTGGCTACGCCCCTGATCATATGATATCATATTATCAGCAGATTTTGTTTCCTGTTTGAATTCTTTTACATGTTCTTTTACATAATATATCAGAAAGACAAACATAGTGCTCTTTTACAATTTTTCCAGTAGGATGATTTTTGTTTATTGTCCAATGTCTGGACTTTAATACATTTGACGAACTTAACTGATGGACAATATAAACTTTCATATTTTGTAATATATAGCCAGATATGGAGTGGCCTAAAAGCAAATATCGTTATCGCAGTGTATTAGCAGTGTAATAATTATTTATACGAAGTGCGTATCACGTACGATTGCTAGCTTAGCTTCATAACATGCTGTTCGTGCAACAACTTAGGACGAATCATAGAAAGGATGAGAACGAACGTTTTCGACGTTGTTGTGCATACGGTTCGAGACAAGGGCGTAGGAACCGGGGGCTGGGGGCGCCAGCCCCCCAGTGAAAAATATGGTGGGGCGGAAGTATCATTCCGCCCCCCCGCTCCGCAAGTCAGAAAACCCCTTTTTCATTTTCAAACGAGAAAAAAAGTGTCATTTGGAGCACCAAATTGCATCTAAGGCCAGGTGAAAGTGAAAAATTATTTACAAAATGGAGTGGGTGTTGAAGTGTGCTATATTGCACCAAATTGCATCTGAGGCCACCTGGAAATGCAAAAAAAATCAAATCAAAAATCAAATTAGACCCCTCCCCCAGGCCGGCCATCAGTCTTCAGCCCCCCCCCACTCAAAAATACCTTCCTACGCCACTGGTTCGAGACATTCCATAGATCGAGTGTGGTTAGGTAGGCAATATGCATTTTATTACGCAGTGGCCAACTGTAGGCTTGTAATAGGCTATAGGCTAAATTTAGCTAATTGCATCTGCCAAACTAAGTAAGAAGTTGAATCAGTAGGCGTGAATGTTACTACGATTATAATCGAGTTAACGGAGCTGACGAGTATTCAAGATCAAAAGAGCACTGAAAAAATACCATGTTAAAAAAACAATAGATTTTAAACATTTTTTTCGACACTGAAAGGGGGGGAGCGGTCGCTCCCCCTGCCCCCCCCCCCCCCCCCCCCCGCATGGCTACGTCCCTGAATGTTATGGCAGTAAATTTCCTACACTAAAAAGAAAAAAAGGAGCATGATTCCGTTGAAAATGCCAGAAGGCAAGGCTGTACGGAACAATCATCGTACGTGTACGAACTATAAATACCCTTTTCATAATTGTACGTAATTACTTTCATTCCCCCCATATGGAATAATGGTTCATTCCAATATTTCTTTTTAAAAGTTCCAGCCAAAGAAGTTGTTTACAACTCTACTGCAGACTATTTACGTACTGGGCTATTGTGCATCGATAGTCTAATACCACATCAACCTATCCACTATTGAGTGAGCTGTAGGGTGACAAGAAGGAACTACCAGGTGTTACAAAGGCTGCGATCTATTTCCTAATGTTAATAAAATGGCTAGCAGTGTGCCTAGAAGTGGAAGAACCACCTTGCTAACCGGGACTTTAATCGTGTTTCTATTATTTCTGTTTAACTTCTCTTCAACGCTTGGTAAGTTGAATCATGGAAATGATAATGGCAGCATTCACTAATCACTGTAGTCGAACTACTACTACTACTATATGTTATAAAGGGTAACCCTATTGACATAAAAGATATGTTATTAGCAAACTTGGCCTACTGTGTAGAGGTCTCTGATATCGTGACAACTTTTATAATAGTAATAATGACGTGATGCATGCCTGAGTGCATTCCCATACCAGCTGCTCACCACTATTATGTGATACTGAAAGGGACATAGCAGGCAGCTTCATGAGGGTTATTGTAAATGTATACAGTTGCACAGAGACCTTCAACGTTGTTTACTTTTCTCTTGTGTTCAAGTTAAGAGTTTCAGTTACAGGTAATAAGCCCTACCCAACCTGCAACTCCACTCTACAACTGTATGTATACGTATACTGTTAGTGTATGGCCTTTACCATAGCGATAACCATTACTCATCACAGTCACAGGATTTGGCTGATATAGTATGTTATTGTCAAACAGTTGAAAATGATTATGAGGACATGTAATATCATATAAAGATCAAAATAAAATAAAACTGTTAGCAAACTGCTTATCCACTAGAGAGCCTGTGTAATAGAATGTGTAAAAGTAAATTGGCCTGACGTTTCGATCCTAGCAGGATCTTCTTCAGAGGCTAAAAGAAGAAGATAACAGTTGTTTTTGCATTTGCATTTGGATGTCAGTGTCACTGTGTTTATACAAACCGATGCTGAGGCTGAGTGGATAAAATCGGTGGCTTTTGAAGCCATGAGGTTTAGCAATTGGGAGGTTGCAGGTTCAAGACCTGGCCGGGTCATAGTAGGGTGGGTTTTTCATCCAAAACCAATCTAATCTACAATAACGAGCCCTACCCAACCTGCAACTCCACTCTACAACTGTCCAAGAGCAATCTACGGTTTTCCCATCTGAAATGATTTTCTAAGTTGAAAAGATTCCAAATTTTAGTTAAAATGTTGAATTGGAAGCCACCCCGATGTGTAAGTTGTAATCCATAAGCCCTTTAATTGCTTCACCCACATTTGTTGTCGTTTAATTAAGCGTCGTAAAAATAACTGCCTGATTATGAAATATAATTGCTACACACACTACACACTACTCAACAAAATGAAAAGTAGTTAAAAGATTCAATCATGGAAAAATAGTTGAGAAAACTTGAACAACAAGTAATGGAAAAGGTTGAAGAATCATAGTCATTCATTTCAAACCCTTTCTGCCAAACATTTAAATTTTAGCCAAAATGATTCCAACTAATAAGTCATGCTAAGTGTAGATTTTTACATTATCAAGCCTGTTACTGCCATTTTGCTCTCTAAGACTTTTTGTTTCATCGCCATCATTAGACACAAAGTATAAACTACTCTATGGGACACTGTTTTCCATGTTGTGAAAAACATACTCAAGTTCAATATGTGATCCTTGCAGGAAAACCATGACTATTGTAATTTGAAACAACCCAGGTTAATGAAGAACTGCTGGCATGTTTGTGATGGCAGATGGGCTAATGGAGAAATTGTCAAGGTCAAAGGGAGGGCAGTGGTGGAGCTAGGGGTATTGGTCAAGGGGGTGAGTTAGTCTGTAGGGGCGCTTACGACACTATACCTAAGTGGAGCGCCACCACTGGTTGGTGCGTAGCGTACAGAAAATTTTTGAGTAAAGATACTCCCTAGATCGCCGGAAATGACCATATCCGGGCCTGGCTAATTTTCAGATAAACGAAGAATAAATAGGTGTCATCGCCAAATTGAACCAACAAAATGTGGCAAATGTCAATAAGTAGATGAAAGCGCAATAAAAAAGTCAATAATCGCGAATATAAGCAAAAAGTGGTAAAGAGCTGAAAAGGGCGTCAGCAGTCCATTTGAGTCCATCGGGGGGGGGGGCATTCTCCCCCCTGACTGTATGGACGCTCCGCCACTGAGGGAGGGGGAAGTCAGGTTGTTAGGGTTGGCCAAGGGAATAATGTTAAAGTAAGGGAACCATATTTTTGTTAGGGTTGGCCAATGTAGCAAGGTCAATTACAATCAGGGGACCTTAGTGTTTCCAGCAATTCAAGGGACATATTGTGATACATGAATATTGACCGCAGCTGTATGTACTGACTGTACACTAGTGTCTAATTACCAACGGTAGCAAGGTGTGTGTGTATTTTCTGGGATCGATGGTGGTGTCTAACACTTCTGTTACACCTAATTTGAAACTAGGTCAGATTACCAGCATAAGACGTTTCTTTTGCGCGAGTCTTCACACCCTTTAAAGGGAGGAGTAGCATTGGGGGATCTCTGAGTGTTTTGGTGGTTATATGTTTCAGGGACATGCCATTAATACTCCACATATACAGAAACAAGTATTTTGTTTGAGATAAAATCCAATGTCAAAGTAACAATGGTAACTGAAAGTATCATTATTCACAACCTAGTGAAATAAAACTATTCAATGATCTGGGACACTCTTAATCCCGGGATGGTTCATGAAATCCATTGATTTCTAGGTACTGTACGGGCAATTCCAGCGTTATGGACGTACGGAGCGTTAACTCAGTTATAGTATACAGACCAAGATGATTTCTTGATTTTTTTTTTTATGTGGGTTGTGGGCCCTATTTAGTACTTCCACCATAAACATTGCCAGTTTTCTGACTCTTGCGGTTCAAGTGTAATAACCCGAAAACAAGCCGTTATGGACGTACGCAGAGAAATCAATTTTTTCAAGTTTTGAAAAACAACTATGAAAGTCTGTGAAATTAGAGGTCACAGAAGCAAACTGACTAGTTGTGTCCATGAACAAGGGTCCAACCTTACATACATCACAAATAACTAAGTTAT
>JAIPMN010000091.1:0-28347 GCA_020650975.1 Apostichopus californicus | reverse complement strand
GCCCCCCCCCCCCCCCCCAGGTTGAAATGTCTGGCGACGCCGCAGGTTACATATGGTAAAGGATCCATAAACCCAAACATGATTTTTAGCTGATATGACAGAGATCTTTATGAAAGACAAATTTTCCTAAAGAGCTAAGAAAAAATATGTTGCCCTTTTGGAAGATATCCTAGGTTCAGAGTCGTGACTTGGAGTCATCGTTTTGTAAATAAATCATATAACATATTCTTAGGATCTGAAACCTATTAGTTCTACTTTCTCTCTGTTTCCTTTCTACATTTTCTCATTAACCTGTCTGTATTCTCTGCGTGTATTTGTCCCTTCTGTTACTGTTACTTGTCATTCAGCCTCTGAAGAAGATCCTGCTAGGATCGAAACGTCAGGCCAACATTATATTACACAGGCTCTCTAGTGGATAAGCAGTTTGCTAACAGTTTTTTTTTTATTTTGATTTACATTTTCAAGGTGAAATGTTAACAGTCTTAATTGATACTGCAACCAAATATGTTGAGAACTTCAATTAGGATCACCGTTCACAGAATAAATCTCGAATCCCGAAAATAAAGTTGTAATAAACACCCCCATCCCCACCCACCCACTCCACCCTACCCCCCCCCCCCTCCCCCCAATATATATCTCAAAACAATTAAGCAAATGTGGTTTGATGTTGTCACATTTTGACTTGATCAAGTCTTCTCCTTGTGTGCGTGAAGGAATATTAAAGCTGCGATATCTCTCAAACGGAATGAGATATTTGTTTCTTATAGCTGTCTTAAGGAATATATACATTGCAATTATCTCTATCACATAGACGTATAATGTTGGTTGGGTTTGTGTCGCCGCAAATGAAAGAAGGGAAAGTTTAAACATGTTTCGTGGAACTGGCATGATAATGTATTACAGAGGTCACTGTGGATTCTCGAATCGTGTAAACAATTCACTGTTATCTTAGTGAAAGCAAAAAAATTACAAAGTTGAGCTTCGTTGCTACCGTTAGCTGCCGCTGATCACGCCATTTATGTGTTTGGTCTGTTCTATGGAAGTACATAGTTCACATTTATATCTATAGGCGGCAATGACACGTTGATCATACTCTCTGTGACCTCCGAAGAATCGGATGTTCGAATGTTAATTTCATGTTTAAATATCACGAAAGACATCGGCTAGATGAAACATACCTAAATGACTTCTTTTTAATTTTATACTTGTACCACACGTCGGCGATAAATTTCAATGTTTTTTAATTCTTTTAATAACCAAGGGAATAATGATAAACGACAACTTGTTTTGACGTCTCTCTCTTATGTAAATGACATTTTTGATTTATTTTTTTCGATACCACTTTTCATTCGATGGCTAGGAAGCTTTTGTTATTTCATTGCTGTGAATTGGTATTTGCGTTTGAGAGTTAATGTTAAGGGAAATAGGGCAAAGGTTAGTTAAATTAATTAGTGGAAAAGCTTGTAAGATCTTAATGGGGGTGGGGAGGGGGAAGGGAGGGGTGCAGAAGGAATATGTGCTATTGGTAGATACCGATATAGCATTTCATGAGAAAACGTCGATGATATAGCAAAAATAAAAGGCATGCTCGCGAAGCAGGTAAAAACTCGGCCCACTATGATTTTTTTTTGATCAAAATGAAGTGTGTGCCTAATTATCATAAGTTTTAGACGCTAATGTGCACGGTGATATCTGAAGTAATACGTCATGCTGTTGTGTACAGACCCCCATCGGGAACTCTGTCGGAGTTTCTGACTCAGTTTTCGTCCTAGGCTGGAATCGGTGATTCATTCTCGGGACGTCTGATAATACTCGGGGAGTCGGGGAATTCAACATACACATTGAAGCCTCCGATAATGTTCATTGCCTGATCCTTGATTCTGTGATCCCAAGTTCCTTGATCTACTCCATTCACTGGGCCTTCATCAACATGTCAATGTTCAGACGCATGACTAGGGTCACACCTTGGATCTATTATTAAAAGAGAAACTGACCAATTTATTTAAAAGCATGGATAACGACTGGCTGATAACTTCTGATCACGCCTCGCTTCACTTCACCACTGACCTTTCTCGTCCGCCAGCTTATGTGATCTACCGTACGTCCGTACCTCTCGGAACTAATTGAATGACATTAACATCGATGTCCTACAAGAGAGAGTCACTAGTTGCCACTCTCTGGGCTCATACCCCCATTGTCTCTTAGTGACCCATGTATTTCTGACTTGGTCAATCAATACAACAGTGAACTGAAATACATCATTAATGATCTGGCCCCACCTATCACGAAATCGTTCCTCGATAAACCGAGGGCCCCGGGTCTTCCGAGCAGTTACTCGAAGCGCGCCGTGACTTGCGTAAATTGGATAGGAAATGTCGTTCAACTGGACTAGAAGTCCGTCGTGAAATTGTCAAAGCTGCTCAAGGTTCATACGGCAAACTGTTGAATGACCCCCATGCAGATTATCAAAAATACGAAATATAAAACTGTTTAGTCTCATTGACAGTTTAATAGGTTCAAAGAACTTAATTACCTCTATTTTGCCTGATGTTGCAACTGTGAAATTGCCCAATATGTTTGCTAAATGTTTCAGACCAAACTATTCAAAATCAGAGAAGGGCTCCACTTGTAATGCCTATTGACCATCAGCAGTCAACTTCCGTAAAAGTTCGACACGTTTGAGCAGGGGCGGACTGGGTTTTAAAACCGGCCCGGGCATTTTCACCTAGACCCTCCCATTATTCATTTATATGTTATTTACAAAGTGATCGCCGTCCTGGGGTAGGGGTCTAAGGAGAGGGGGTGTCCCCCTCCCCATTGAGATTTTCTAAACTTAAGGAATGCCTAGATGCAAAATGGTGCTATACTATTCAATTTTGTAGGTTACAATAATCCTTTAAAAAAGACCCAAAAATAATTTTCCAGACCCAACATTTGATTAAACTGAGAAAAGTTAAAAACGTAAAAAATATAGACAAAACATATGTTTTAGACTGGATTTATTTAGTTTTTCAAGCATTTTGTGACGACTCGCTTGAAAAAAAGGGTGGAAAACCTAAATAAAATGCACTAAAACATAAATGTTCAATAACACAAGCACATGTCATGTCTACGAGTGTAGGAGCCTACGAAGTTTGCTGCTTCTGGCAGCCACACCATCAATGATATTTTTAGTGCCAAGTTTAGTCAAGATCCTTTCTTCCACAGACATCAACATGAACGCCTCAAGATGTTCTTGTGTCATTTTACAAACACCCTACTGTATGTGGGTAATTTTTTTTCCATACATAATCTCTCAGGACTTAGCTACTGAATGATATCCAAAAAATCTAATAAGATTTTACTTTTTTTACTTCGTTTTCTGGAGGACGAGATGCAGATTAATAAAATCTGTATCTCTGCCAGTGCTATGTATGTCAGAATGCATTGGTCACCGTACTTGTATATCTTGTCGTAAAAATATTAGGACGGCCGGGTAGCCAATAACACGTTCTTTTGTTACGAACTAACAGACTAACTAATATGGTGATTTCATGAGCTGATTCCCACAGTTAAAAATATATTTTTACACAACCCGTCTGTATTCTATGAACTACTAAATGGGCTATACTTTTTACCAGGCTCCCCAGCCCACCGGCCCACCGGCCCACCGGGTCACCGGGCCACGTGCATAGCCCAAATGCCCGTGTGGCCAGTCCGCCACTGCGTTTGAGCCTGTCACACATGAGTTTGTTTCAAATCTGATCAAGGCGTGTCCACCAAAATATTGTGTTCTCGAGCCTCTTCCAGTCTCTCTGTTGAATCATTGTATTGATGAAGTTGTCCCGATTGTTACTGAAATAATTAACTTATCTATGAGGTCGGGCAAATTTCCCCAAACCTGCAAATTAGCTATAACCCGTCCTTCCGTTGAAAAGAATGTGATCTTGATATTAACCTCCTCAAAAACTACGGCCCGATATCCAGTTTATCATTCCTTTCTAACCTTATTGAGAAATCTGTGTTCAAACAACTGAATACGGATCTAAAGCAAATTGACCTTTATGCTAAATGTCAATCAGCTGACCTGGAGGGTCGTAGTACGGAAACCGCACTTCTAAGAGTGCATAATGACGTGCTAAGTGCTCTGGATAGGCATAATGATGTCATCCTAATTTTAATAAATAAAAATAAAATAAAACTGTTAGCAAACTGCTTATCCACTAGAGAGCCTGTGTAGGAGAATGTGTAATAGTAAGTTGGCCTGACGTTTCGATCCTAGCAGGATCTTCTTCAAAGGCTAAATGACAAGTTACAGTAACAGAAGGGACAAAAACACGCACAGAATACAGACAGGTTAATGAGCATGGTGAACACAAAGATCCTAATCCTAGCAAACATCCTAATTTGATTAGATTTAAGTGCCGCCTACGACACGATCGGGTTGTGTCATCGGTTTGGAATATCATCGGTGTTTGAATGGTTCAGTTCATATCTTTAAGGGTCGAATGCAGCGTGTGAGTATTGGATCAGTCAAGTTGGAGGCTGTGGCACTGGACTGCGGCATCACACAAGGTTCAGTTCTGAGACCGGTCTTATTGTCTACACCCCCATCCCCTTTGAAGACATGATACTCCGTAATGGGTTAAACTATATGTTGTATGCCGACGACACCCAACTCTACGTCACTTGTAAGAGAGGTATACGGCTCCCGTCGATAAATTGAGTCCTACATTAGTGATATCCGGCATTGGGTGCGTGCTAATATGCTATAGTCCTAAATGATGAAATAAACTGAAATTATACATTTCTCATCCAAATTTAGTGACAGAGATTCTGCTTCTCCTTGTGACATACAGATTGGTGGTATCAGTATTGCTCCTTCCTGTACTGCTCGTAATCTTGGTGTAACATTCGATGATTCTGGTAGCATGTCGACTCATGTGGCAAATATATGTAGGTCTGCCTTATATATGCTATTTGGAAAATTGCCAAAATTCGAAATATCTTCGATAAAATTTCTACCATTAAATTAATGCATGCCTCGTCACCTCTTGATTGGATTATTGCAACTGTTTGCTATTTCGGCCTTCCTTTGCATCAAATTCAAAAAAACTTCAACTTATGCAAATCTCCGCTGCTCGCCTTTTAACTGAAACCAAAAGAAGAGATCACATTACCCCTGTCTTGCAAGAATTACACTGGCTTCCAATTCAGCAGCGGATTGAATATAAACTTATAAGTCTTACATTCAAAATCTTCCATGACATGGCACCGGCTTATCTGGCAGAATTACTGACCATACGCAGTAGTGGGCGCACCCTACGCTTAAATACATAAAGTCTGCACCAACCTATAGGAAATACCAAGTTCTACAGCGATAGGGCGTTCCATGTTTGGAATTATATTTGACGGAGTGTATAGCCTAGTGGTTAACACCGGCGTCTCCCAGTCATGAGATCCCCGGTTCGATTCCCCGCCGACAGCAATGTGTGTCGTCTGGCAAGGGTGTTGTTCAATAACAACTTCCCGACATGGACGTTAAATGGATGTGTGCCGAGAGATTGGCTTCGGTCAGCTTGCGAGTCTATAAGCCTCCATGGCTTCTTTCGCGAGTTCCTGCTTGCGGGAAGATCACATATACATACATACATACATACATACATGTTTGCGCGTCAATTTTGTGGAATACCTTACTACAGTCTCTTCGTGCACTTGATAACTTTCAAACTTTCAAGTTTCATCTCAAAACCTTCCTCTTTGCTTGGTACTTTAATTAATAGTGGTTTTTCTCTGCATTTTTGTAAAGCGCTTTGAGATATTCGTTATATAAAGCGCTATATAAATCTTTATTATTATTATTTTAATTAATTTTTAATGCCAACACAATTTAAAAAGGGACCACCCCCCCCCCCCCACCTCCTTAACAATGTCCCTGGTTATTGTTTGTTATAAAACCACACATTCTCATTGTTTTAAACATTCGTAGTGACATCAAAACAATAAAAGTAGGCTTTTTAGCTCGTCAAATTAATTATTAAAATTATTAATTAAAGTCAAGATTAATTATTGTTAGCTAGGTTTTATTAAGAAAATATTCTAGCTTTGCTGCTTCAGTGCACTATTGGGTCAATTCTTGATACTTTTATTACTGTAATTACTTTTTAAAATTTTCTTTCCATTATTGATGTCAGGTGCGCAACCTCCTACACTGCTGGACAAGGAGGGGAAGGGGAAGGTGAGGGAAAGAGGAGAATCGGGGCTCTCCACAAAATAGTCAAACTTAACCGTTCCTCGTAACTGATTACATTCAGGATAATACATAACAGACTGTGTCTACAAAACTCTCTATCATTGGTAGTCTGCATAAACAGGATAAACTGTCCCTCTATAATTCATCCTTTTTTTGCAGGTGAACACGCTAACTCTGATAACGTTTTATACGTTTTCTCTCTCTTTAGTTTCAGTAGAGTGCACTACCGTTAAATCACCCCCCCCCCCACATGACACCAATATGCATGGAATTTACCCACTAAAAGGTCAGTTTCATAACGACCATTCCGTTAAAACTCGTTTAAAACATCTTACAAAACATGATCTTTGACCCCTATTTGAATATTATCGTTCTTACTCTTTCGTGTCTCATCTAAAAGCTCTCCGCCACACCAGTTGAAAATATCTCACAGAGATGATGGGATGGGGTGGTACACAAGGGCGTAGGAGCCCGATTTGATTTGGGGTGGGGGCTGTAATACCTCACAACCCTAGTATCCTAAAACAGTTTTGTTCTATTTGTTATCTTCAAGATAAAGTAATATGCACAGGATTTCAAAGGCGGGTCAGGGGGGGTGGAGGGTTTGAGGGTGAGGAGGGGAGTGGGGGTCTACTCTCAATTTCCCCAACTGATTTAGGTAGGGGAATGGACCTTTATGAAAGGGGCCAGAGGTGAAACAAGGATAGGTTGTGACAATGGGAACTTTGTAGCCAAATACCATGTAGGGGTTGTAGGGGGTGTGGAGGTCCTCTCCAGAAATGAGAAATGTTTAGATGTCAAATGGTGAATTCCTAGGCAATTTAGACTATAAATTAGGTTGGATGTTGGTTTTATCTGGTATTTAAGTTTAAATAGAGGAATACTGACATGTAGCAGTGGTCCAATTTTTCCCTGGCTGAAGCTAAAACATCCTAAACCATTTTACCCAAACTGTATGCTGGAAGGGGAATCTGTGCCTGAATTCATGCACACAAACACTGTCACAGCTTGGATTCATGAAAAGTACTACCAACTTCTCAAACTAATTTGCCAACATTCTTCAAAAGCCAATCTCTTCCAAAATTAAATTGGAGGATCGTATTTTGATAATTAAACATTCTTGTTATGAAAAAATGCTCTCATAGCAGCAGTAAAATTCTTCAAGTCTGCAACCTTAAAAAAACGAGTTCCCCTAAATATTGAAATGAGGACATCCTCTCTAGCTGGTAGACAATCTCTCCTCACTATTTTACTTTGACCAGTTTTCAAAACCAATCAATTCACAAGTCAAACAGTACAGCTACCTATTAATTCAACACGGTTTAATATTCTTATAAGGCAGCAAAATCTGTTGGAAGTTACTCCTTGTTAAAAATAAAATATAAGAACACAGACAACAAAACTGATGGACTACACAATGAGAAAGTTTAAAGTTGCATAGATTTTTATTCTTGATAGATTGTTCACACACATCTATACATTATAAACTCAATTATACAAAAAAAAAAAAGTCCTAAAAAAATGACAAATAACCATGTTAGGGGGAAAAAAAAGAATTAGGTACAACTTTGCACCTGTTTTTCAAAAGACACAAAATTACTGCAAATCGAATAATACTAGTTTGGCAAAAATAGAGAGAGAAAAAAAACACAATAAAAAACCCAGCAACAGCTGAATTAACTACAGAGGTAAACGACAAGAATGTCAGCCTTCCAAATTTTCTCAGAAAAAGCTAAGCTTGCATCAAGCAATCAAGTTCGGACATCGAGTGAAAAAAAAACATGGATCGCAATGAAAAGGTAAAACACGTTTCCTGCCATTTTCGTAAAAAATAAAAAAAATTGTTCAGATAAGTTTAGTCGGACTATGGCATGATCTTAGTCTGGACACGTTCACTGGTGAGGACACGACGGAGACCGGTTACGGTTCCCAAGCAGACTGGACGGTTTGTTTTGGGGAACCATTCCTTGTGCCATTCGAAACCGTACCAGTTAGCCTCACAAGTATCCAGGGGCTTGATGGTCACATCGCCGAGGAGGGTGGTGGTGTCTTTATGGGTGACATTCTTGGGAGCACCAATCTTAAAGTTGCTGTTGAGTGTGTGGTTCATCCAGAAAGCCTTATTACCTGCAATTATGGAAGAAAGTAAACCATTTTTATGAAGAATAAGTCATTCTTCTGTCCTTCATATTCTTTACTTTTTCGACATCTGGTTTTCGGATATAGAATGTACATTGAATTAAATTGCAACAAAGAAAAATGGTTTGTTTGAAGTATAAAACAAGATTACAAGGAAGTTACTTCTAAAATCTCAAGTTGAGGTTATTTCAATCTAGTTTTGTTTTCCTAATTCATTCCCATTTGCAAGTTTATTTAGCAAACTTGTAATATTTATCTAACAATATCTAAGTTTATTGACTTGAAAGATATCATTTTACCTGATATCTCACCAGTACATCTCAGCAGCCAAGCATTATTTATAGCATCGATACCAATTGTGACTGCTTGGTACAAGTCATCATCATTATTATTCATTTATGTAAATGAGCTGTTTTGCCATTAATTACTAATATTCAATAACCCTAGTCCATTCCCTAAAAATCATTATTTTTCTTTGGCTCTGAAGACAAAAAGTTTGCTTTGTGAAACTATGTGGAACACAATAGGGTGGAAACTATAAACTTTTCTGATGGATACTGATAATGTACAGAAACAGGTATTTCACTGTAGTTTCTGATGGATACTGATAATGTACAGAAACAGGTGACTTACCCCAGAGTGGCATGAGGGTTTCAAAATGCTCAGTGATGGTATGGTTCAGAGTAGTGGTGTTCCAGACGGTGTCGTTGGTCCAGTCTGGGATGTATTCAATATCTTCACATGGGACGCATGAGCAAGTGGTTGGCACCATGACTGGGGTCACATAGCCATGGCCGTTGTCACACACAAACTCTGCCATCTCACGAACGAAAGAGGTTGGACGGCTGGAAAGAGCAAAAGAAGGATCTCAAAATAATATCAAAGAAGAAGAAGATCTTGAAATGAGAAGAATGCATTGAATCTACCATGACAGTAAATATGACTCAAAGTCATAGAAAACGTCTCACGCTACTTGTCTCTTACCCATACACTGTTGCAGGATATCAACTGCACATGCATTAAAAAAAGACATATCGTGGAGAAGGGGGTAGGGGGGGGGTGGAAGGGTCATGGAGATGAAGACAAAACTTATTATGAAAAACAGAGTAAACTAAATAACTTCCATTTTTATGTTATTAAACTAAACTTTTTTGTTTTGTTATTTTCTTTTCAGATCTTACAAAGAAGCAGCTGTCTGATACTTCCGTTTAACCTGTTTAGGACTGCCTACAATAGTTGACTCATTTAGGCCAGTTCTGAACCATTTGAATCATTTCTAAGAGGTTCTTAATATGCTTTACTTTTAAATTCTGTCCTGGCATCCTTACTTCATTCTCCTTGCTTCTCTAATTAAACAGAATAAGATTGGATCCTCACCTGCACATCCTGACAACGACTGGTTTCTTGTTCTCGGTGGTTCCGACACTGATGACCTTGGGTCGTGGCATTCCTCCGCAAGTGACGTCCTTGACGATGGCCTTGCAGGTTCCGTTCCTCTGTTCGATGACGTTGGTGTAAGATTCGCCGGTGCAGATGTGGCGTCTCTCCTTCCACCAGTCAACTATTAATCAAGAAAAAGGGATTTCATTTCCCGATCGGTCTGCCTTTGGACTAGATGTCCTCAAGAAGCTTTAATTTTCCTTATATTTTTTTAACTAAGTTTATATCATTATATGCAACAGCAGGAGAGTAGGAATTTTACTTCTTGCTTCTAATATAAATAGGATCCATGTCTCACAGTTTTCAGAGCAGTGGCAAGAAAACATTGGAAGAAATTATTTACTATACACAAATGAAACATGAACTCACAGGTGGATGGCTTGATGATGGCCTCAAATGAGCGAGTAAGGTTGGGTCCGAGGTATGTGGCATAGGTCTGGTCTTGGATGGGGATGGGGGCCAGTTTGACGGTCTCAGGAGCAAAGATACTGTTTGGTCCAAATATGTGGTAATGGTCGCCGTTGTTCTGTGCATCGGAAAAGATCTTCTGGGCATCCAAGAGAGCCTTGGTAACATTCCATCTCCAGCTTCCTGCAAGAAACAAAAGAAAGAAAGGAAGAAAATAAGGCAGGGCTAATGACGATGAAAGAAAAAAGAAGCCTGTAAGAAAGAGATATGTCACA
This sequence comes from Apostichopus californicus, assembly GCA_020650975.1. Taxonomy (NCBI): domain Eukaryota; kingdom Metazoa; phylum Echinodermata; class Holothuroidea; order Aspidochirotida; family Stichopodidae; genus Apostichopus; species Apostichopus californicus. Next base: position 17,853 of record JAIPMN010000091.1, on the reverse strand, counting down.
GGATCTGATGCTGAGATCGGTTACCCTGGTAACAAACTTGTACACAGAGATGTTACAGGAGCAAAAAGGTCAAACAAAGGGTTAAACTTCTGCTTTTTTTCCAGTGTTTGTGGTCTGAGAAAGGTAAGGACATGTCCAGATAATTCAAAAGAGGCTGTAGATGAGAACTTATAGCCAAGAACAATTGTTACTGACCTGTCTTGTTGAAAGAGGTCAAGAGAGCGGGGAAGGCCTTGACACCGAAGGTTACGTTCCTCAAGAAGGTAATGTTTGTGATCATTTCTGGGGTGACTTCCTTGACGAGACCAAGTGGAGTGACAATAACGTAGTCCAAAATGGTCTGACTGTCAACCTTGGGCAGTTCTTTGACGAAACTCTCGAGTTCAACAAAAGCGATGTCGCCCTCATTGCCATCAGCGATGCACTCAATAGATCCAGCGAGGCCATAGAATGGCTCTTTGTCTGAGAGTTCACCCTTGTGCTGGTCAAAGCCCTGGCAAATGTCGATGAGTTCTGTCATGTGTGTCTGATGTTAGATCAAAAGGAAAACTGATTCATTGAACTGGCATGAGCTCATACAATGAAATGTTTTTAAAAACAAAATGCTCAAAGCAGGATGAAATTAGACGCACACACATGCACACAACCTTTCCTTCTCATTCCACCCCCACCCCCACCCACCCCAACCCACCTCTCCAAAAAGGGGGGTTGAGGAAGCAGCCTATTTCCAAGAAAGTTTGCTTGAAATCTCAAAGACACCACTGTTTTCCATTTCTGACAATCAGCCAATAATGTCTTGATAAATCACACACATCAATCTGTTATCAATACAGACATTATTTCATGAATTCATTTATTTTAAAACTATTTTTTTTTCTATCAAATATTCATCGCCTTCAAGTTGAATTCTAACCTTCATGGAATCAAGGAACTCTGGGTAAGTTGGTGTGAGCCAGAGTGGGTTGTGGTAGCGGCTGTGGACCATGCTGTTGAGCTCAGAGTTGGTGTAGAGGTCAGAGTAGTAGGTGGCGAGACGTGGAGCGTAGATCCTGACGAAAGCCTGCGGCAACAAAAACAAGGAAAGGAAAAATCTTACTACAAAACAGTTGCAATGCAATTTCCACACACTTCGAACGAACCTTTTACCATATGTTTCGTTGGTTTCTTTTGCAATTCACAAATTACTTTCTTCCAACCGTAACAGACAACTTAAATTCCACCAAACAATTTTTAAGCTGAAAAAAAAAAGAGCTGTACCTGTGTTTAGATCCTCCTAGTGTTACAGTTTTGTATTTCTACCTCAGAGAGCAAAGGTTAATTGGCAATCCAAGGAGCTTATTCCCAACTTTTGGACAAAGCTTCTTTACCTTAATACTCTGCTTTCAGATATATGTATGGGATACTACGTATTTTAAACATGTCGCTAACGCTTAAATATCTAATGGTTAGCTTATATTGACATTTTTTGGGCTAAAACATTCAAAATAAAGCCAGTCAGGGCCTAGCTTGTAAATTAACTTGATTTAAGTAGCTTCATAGTTATGGAGGTGGTAGGAGTTTAAGACATTTTCGTCCTCACCTGGACAGCAGGGTGCTTGATCCATTCATATTGCTCATCGTGGACACTGGACATAGTTGGGACGCCATGGAGGACGTTCAAGCTGTCAGCCAATCCGAAGAGTGTATCAAAACGTTGGTTCAGGACCTTGGCAAAGATCTTGGTGATGAGTGGTACTGTGTACTCGCTGTTCATTCAAAGACAAAAAACAGCTTGGTCATTCCACTTTACAGGATAAAGATCAAAACACCAATAAGCAATTAAACCACAAAAACAAAAGAATGAAAGCAAGTTCATTTCTCAACCAAAATTAAATCATCTATTCAGATGAATGTATAACTTCAAATGTGTTAAGCTAATCCAGCAAGTGAAATCCCAAAGTTTGTTGAATATACAAATTAAAATGATTTAAGCTAATTTAGCAAGTGAAATCCCAAAGTTTGGTGAATATATAAGTTTTAAAATGTGTTAAGCTAATTTAGCAGGAGAAATCCCAACAGTTTGGTCCACTTTTCTAATTTAGTAGTAGGTCTAATTTGTTGACATCGTACCTGTCATAGTCCATGAGGAGGTTGCCAATGATGGTGTTAGGGTCCGTTTCCTTAACATGCTCATCAAAGAATTGGCGGACATTGGTGACCTTGCTACCAGTCATAGACTTGACTGGCTTGTTGGGAGTCATTACTGGGTTATTAACATCCTCAAAGATACCCCACTCGTCCTGCATGTTGGTGAAAGATTGCTGGAGGTAGCTGTAAGGTATGAAGCAGGGAAAAATTAATCAAGCGTGTCATCCAACAAATATATTATCCCTATATAAGGTACCATACAATATTATCATCTATTTCACTACATTATATTATTATACAGTACAAGACGGTAAGATAAAATACAATACAATGTTGTCCCAATGATCAAACTTATATATTATATATTATATATATTATATATATATATATTATATATAGTACAGTTTCAAGTTCAGTTGTGTTAAAGTCAAGTTACAAATTTAAAAAAAAAAAAAACAGCAGTAGTTTTGTAACAGAGTACATTCTTAGACATTTAATATATGCTAAATTATTCACTTCATACACCATGAATATTCAACACACCCTTCTCACCTGCGGAGGGTCTGCTTGCTGAGACGCTTGTCCTTGGGTCTGACGAATTCGGTTCCAGTGCGGTCCTCATAGAGGTCTTTGAAGGTGCTCATCTAAACAGTAAAAGACAATCAGTCATGACATATTGAACAGGCCTCAGTCGGAATCAAGATCATCCAGCACTTTTGAAACAATATTCAAATTCTGTATCCAATGGCATAAGAATGGAAAGTATGATACTGGGTGACTTGTATCTTTGAACAGCACTGCAGGATACAGACTGAGCTACCATCTCATTTGGCTTTGATTTTCATCTGAATTTGCTCTTTACAGTAACACTTTGGCATCTCCAGGGTGTCACATGTCACAATTTAAACAAGCATAGCAAAGCTTTTAAAACAGAACCATAAATATCACACACTTAGTAGGTAAATGTCCATGTACCTACAGTATATTGTTCTTAACTTCACAATTTAATTTCCAATTAAAATTTGACACTTCTTAACTTTAGAAGGACATCATTAGCTTGTCTTAACTTTAGGAGGACATCATTAGCTTGTCTAAACTTTAGGAGGACATCATTACCTTTTCTTAACTTTAGGAGGACATTATTACCTTGTCTTAACTTTAGGAGGACATCATTACCTTGTCTCAACTTTAGGACATTATTATCTTGTCTTAACGTTAGGAGGACATCATTACCTTGTCTTTGTTGGAGACTCTCATGTCCACCAGTCTGTCTCTGATCTTGTCTGGAATGTCACTGAGGATGTCACCGAGTCCTTCAACGCTGAGGACATCATCAAGGATGCTGTAGTCGAAGGTGTTAGGGTCAAACTCATCAGGGAGGCTGAGTTTACCTTCCAGGAGTGGGACAAGCAGACGGTTCTTCATGAATTTCTGAAGAGTTCTACAAGACAAGAAAAAATAACTAGTTTATGGTCTAGTTTAGGATGTACACCACATTGATAATACAAACCAATAGATATAAAGATCAAACACGTGGATGTCTTGCCTGATATAACCACACTTTCCAGTATGCATGTAGTGTTTGTTAGTTTTTACATGTTAACCTTCTCCAAAAACTTACATTTAGCAAACAAATAAATTTGACTTCTGCAGATAATTGCTTTATGAGGTATGAAATATGCTATGGGCTTTAAAGATAATCCACTAAACTCAAAACTTATTATATATCTTGTCAAGTAAGTTATTTTTAATCTAGTTTGCTTCCATTATGAACTATGAAATATGCTATGAGCATTATAGATCATCCACTGATAAACTCAACTCAAACTTGTTATATATCTTGTCAAGTAAGTTATATTTAAACTAGTTTGCTCCCGTTTTGCTTTGAAAGCATGAACCATCTCTAATAGACACTGTGTTTGTCCAAAAGCCAAGACCAACTCACCCTGGGGTCTTACGGTTGTAGTTGTAGAAAGTCCAGGTGTGGGGTGCGTTCCAGATGAACCAGTCAAAGCCAGTGAAGTTGTAGAAGCTGAGTCCTGGGATTCCCCAGTTGAGTTCATGTCCAATGACAAGATCAAGGTCATGTTTGTAGCTGACAGGGGTGGCTCCTGTTATGAATATTCAACGTGTAGTGTCACTTAATATTCTAATATCATGCTAATATAATCATATTCAACGACCGATTCTAGGACCAGAGAGGTATGCTAGTTACCCCATGTGAGAGGGCGAGGTTAGCAGCTTTATCCCCCAAAAACGTTTCATAGACTTTTGCTAGAAAAATTTGGAACAAAAAATAATAACAATTGAAATCACTGAATATACCAAAACTGCTAACAAAACTGCTAAGAGTAATGAAGAATGGAAAGTGTTCAGACACTTATAGCTGCTATAATATACTTTCAATAATTCAATATGTTTCTTTACTAACTTTCTATTTTTGTGCTGTATTTAAATCTAAAAACACCAACATACCTGGGATGCAAGCTTTCTTGAAGAATCTGTTGACTGATTCAAAGACGGATCCGATGCGTGGCATGGTGTTGGTAGACAGCATACGTCCGACTGGCAGATGGAAGCTCTCAACCTTGAGAAAGAAGTAGAAGATATTAGTTATTCAGTCATCCACTGCTGGAGAAGACTCTCATCTCATAAACTACTGTGAACTATAGGTGAAATCTATACTTAAAATACTGCTTTGAAGTTAGACACACGAGAAGCTACAATTCTCACACGTTTCTGACACAAAACTAGCCGGTAAGTTAACTCTGCAGAATATTTACCTTTAACAAATGTTTCGTTTTCTTAATTTTTATGTATAAACTTGATTGCTTGCCTTGATTTAACATTTTACCCAGTTGAGAATAATTCTGAAAACTCAAAAACTTGGTAAACTATCATGCATCATCCCTTTATTCATTTTATTCTCCCATATATTAATAAAGAAGAAATTACCTTGTTGATTCCAGCTGAACAGACAGTCAAGTTACGGATGTTAAGGAATTTGGTGTCCTGTCCAAACTTGCTCCAGAGTTTGCTCTTCTTCATGACTGAGACGGAGTGGGTTCCAAAGACCTTGGTGACGTAGTCGTTGATGGATTCACGCACGACTGGATCCTGCATCATGATTGGCTGGAGCAAGAAGTCGCGACCTCCAATGAAGATCTCTTCCACGTTGCCAGAGAAGATCTCAGCAGTTCCGTTCAAGACATTGCGCATGCATTCCATTGAGGTAGGGGCATGTACACATCCCCAGGCAATGTGGCTGAGCTGTAGCCAGGTAAAAGACAAATATATCACATGGTTATGAGTATAGATGAGGAGGCTAGATGTAGGATGGGTGGAGGAGGGTTTAAAATTGGCCTAACTACTTTCTCAAACAAAGTTGATCCCAAAAGACTAACAGTGATGTTATCGATTCTTGTTTCTAATGTAAAGGTCAAAATCTACATTTGCTGGAACAAACCGTAAATCAAATACAGAAATTATTAGGACATAAGAAATGAAGATGTTATTACACTATGAGCTCAACCAAGGGAAGGGCATAAAAGCTCTCACCTTCTCATGTTTTTCGAAGACATGCTTCATGGTCAAACATTTGTTGTACTCTTCTGGCTTGGTGACGCAGAATCTGGCAGTTGGCTTGGGAACCAAACTCTTGCAAATGTTGTAAGTCCTGAAGTAGCTCTTGATCTCAATCCTCTGCTCGGCAATGGTTTCGTTGATGGAAGTGAAGGCGTTGTTCTCATCCATGAAAATGAGGTTCTTATTGGGCTCATTGACACACACAATCTCAGTGCTGTTGAAGATGTTCAGTGAACCAACCTTGCCAGTATTTTTCTAATTATTAAACAGAAGAAGAAGAGCAACAGTAAGTTCAGGGAATTATTTAAAACAGATTTTTCATAGCACTGTTCATATCAAAGAAAAATGTGTCTTCTACATTCTGAAGACAAACGGTATGAAAAGTATAATGGTATTTAAGAACCTGAGAAAACCAGCTGAGCATTACAAAGTCTGCCAAACTTGACCTTATTCATGTAGCACCAGTAACAGAGCAAATCTTGCTTCAAGTATCTCCATACATGTACAAGAGAAGGACCCCATGACAGGTTTCCAGCACCTTATAAGCTTTGGTTTTTATATTAGACTAGCACATTTCAGAGGTAAGAAAGCAATACTAGTGATTATGGCATCCAAACTTGGAAAATCAAACTGAGAAAGCTGTTCACCTTAACAGCGTTAGTCATGATGGTGGTGAGTTCTTGGATGTATGTGGTGTTGCGTTCAGGGTTCACAAACAGAATTGGACGTGGTGTGTATCCGATCTGGCAGGGCTTCTCAACCCATGAGGAGAGTGGTTTGTTCTCACCTTCGCATACCAGTCTGAAGTTATCATCTGAAGTTGAAAGTGAGAGCAGTCGTAATTCAAACTTTTTTCATTCTTCAAAATAATCCTATTAACATTTCACCAATTACTTCAATATAAACTTACTACAGTAAAATGCCAGGATGTCATACTATAGTACCCTGACCACACTCATGAAGATTGCTATCAATGCCATAATGTATTTATTTCTAAAGATTTATCCAAAACACCTAAATGATAAATATGGTAGTCAATGAAATGTTTCTCTCTATTAAACCTCTCAGTAAATTAATTATTCCTGTTTGTGTCAAAAAATAATACTGTTCTCAAGAAGACTAAACAACCATTTGATAGGCCAGTTATGGGACGAAACTATGGATGTTTGTACCCACTAGTACATTATGTTTCAGGCTTCATGTCTTTAGATGGGTCGGACAATCCTTTTTACTTACTATACTCTGTGTTTGCCATCATCTCCTTGACGATCTTGTGGTCGACGAAGGCCACACCGTTGACTGAGCTGACACACCTGAGGGAGCCTACAATACCAGTGAAATCATCCACACGCTGGTTGCATCCGGTCAAAAACTTCTCTGGGAGAGTTTCGTTGGTGTTGACGGTGGTTTTGTTCAGAGCACCTGATAATTGAAGACACAGAGGATATAAGTGCACCAGTTTACTGCATTAGAAATCCCCTTCTAGGGTCAAAGGTTAATGCACTGAGCATATCTGGCATATCAATTGTTATTATGCACATAGTGAAAGAACATAATAAACACATGATAATGGGAGTTAAACATTTATCATGCCCGCAGAGCGCACATTTTAATAGCTACTTGAACTGGATGAAAGCTTGCCATGCACTTACCTGGGACACACATGTCACCAAAGAAGTCAGCAGCACTCTCCAAGACACTACCAGTGGTTGGGATGATACCCTTGGAGATGAGCGTAGCGACGGGGCTGATGAAGGAAGCAGTATTGTTGATGCCAGCACTGCAGATTGGAGCGCCCTCAAGATCGGTCAGAGTATGAATGTGCGAGTTTATCATTGTAACAGCCAAGGTGATGTTCTGGCTCACCTTCTCAATGAGGGCAAGCTATCAAGCAGAAAGAAAACAAAATCCACTGAAATATTCTAATCAGTCTTTCTAAAGAATTTCAAGAGGAGCATCCAGCTTTTGTACGAAACGAAATGGATCAAACTGCTATAAAGGATTATCCAATAAGCTTGCCTGCTTACAACAGACATAGTTGAACTAAACAACAAGGTTTGAAAATAACATTTTTAAACAACACATATGTATGTTGTTCATTAATATGGAGTAGTCAAAATTAACTCCCCAAGGTAAAACGAAATTCGTGTTTGTTGCTATTACATGCCCTCAACATCTGTTTGTAAAGATTACACATCAGTAATCAGATAAGTAAGTGAATAACAGAACACAGACTAAGAAATGTTAAACAATGGAATGGAGAAAAGAAATTAATGACTAGAAATGGGGTTCAACCAGTGACCTACCACATGAGAAAAGTTATACAGGGATCGCCATAAACTAATGGATGGATAGATCAGTTTGGTAGAGCGCTGCAGGGCTTGTAACTCAGAGGTGGTCACTGGTTTGAATCCTGTTCTAGTCATAAATTCCTTGCTCTTTTCCAAAAGTAAAATCAATTGAAAAGAGTTCAAGTTTTTATGAATAATATTTGTAAGTGACAGCTATGATAGAATTATTAATCACTCACATTTTCATGCTTCAAGGTCTCCTGTGCAAAGGCAGTCACATTAAACATGGTCTTGGCATGATAGATGTCAAGATCACGAGCTACGACAAGATCGGCCCATCCGCGTTCAACCCTAAAACAAGACAGAAAACATAATTATCCAATAAATCTTGAATCAAAATACCATTGTTTATTATCCATATGTAAGAATGATTTTTATGAACAGTTGTTAAGAAATCAACAATTAGCAATAAGCTGTACTTTGAATAAAGTAACACACAGGTTCTGTGAGGACTGGTTTTCGCATACATGTGCATCCTCATCTCAGGGATTCCATATGCAGCACATGAAAATCTATATTCAAAATATTGTTTGTTTTTTTGCATATTGTTGATAGGTATAAAAGTTTATAATCTCAAAACAAAAGTATGCAACAAATAGATGTTTTTTTTTATGTTTGTTTATTACAATGGCCGATGTCACTGAGGCTTCTTCCTATCTGGAGTATGATCTACATATACAGTGGATTCATCCAAGATAAATGACAATGTAAATCATTACTCAATATGGCTGCCATAAAGTTTGTCATAATTTTCAAGTATACCCTATATCTGTCTAATCCTCGCATCTTTCTCGCTGCAAAGATTGACACCCTTTCAGATTATTCCTTAAAGTTTTATCAACATTTCAGACACTATATTCTCTCACAAGTTGTTTTACATCATAATGATTCAATTTCTGTCAGACTACCTCCACTCACTACATCTTGTATTTACTTGTTTTATATCCCACCGTCATAATAATAATCATAATAATTAACAGTTCTTATATAGCGCAACTTACAATAAAGTCTTGCCGCGCTGTACTTAACCCTGGTCATTGGTAACTTGTCACACCTACACACAAAAGTGTGCGCAATTCAAACAATCTCTCCTGGGGCACCACAGTGCACCACAGCCACATGGCTCCTGGAGGACTTCCCATAGAGTGCAGCCAAAAACCGGCGCACGCAGCTATATCAACAAGTCACCTCGCAAGTCCCCATTTATACACCTATATAGTGAAAGAATGCACAGCTTTAGACAGGTATGGTACTTACCAGAACAAGCACTGTTTGGTGCAAGTGGCAACTTGACAAAAGTGTTCCTTGCGTGGAACAACGTTGTAGGTAAGTTCGGTGGCAAGTCGCTGGCACTTCCTGAGCTCGCATGGGGAAGTAACGCACATACGCACAACATCTGTACGGTTCTTCATTGCAATGAAACGAAGCATTGGTGGTGGGAACTTCTCCAGTTTCTCAATGAGGTCTTGACGTTCCTCCAAGATGGTGGTCAGCAAGTCAGTGATTTCCTTCTTTGTCTTGGTGACTGTCGGCAAATCAGAGTATAAATATTTGCTTTGAAAAACTTCTCATGATTCCAAATACTGCTAATTGAACTTGAAAAGCTGAAATGTAATTCATTGGCAGTGGGGGAGAGGGTGGTTTGTTAACCTTCTAACTGTATTAACACAGTTATCATAATGGTGCTAAGTTCAGTGGATTCCATGTCAGGGCCTTGATCAAGGCTTTTGGTTGTACATCTCACAGAGTACAGTAGGCTTCCCTTCAAACTAAATTAAGGCAAGTTAAACGAGAGGTGAGATATGTATCTAGCCTTGTAGAATACAATATGACATTACCTTGTTTCATCAAAATGGCAAAAGCATTCAATTAAGGTTTTCTGTAAACTTTTATGCTGGGAAAAGGCTTCCTTTGATGTTTGTTTCAGACAAATTAGGTGAATAAAAACGATAGAATTCTTTGGATTTAAAAGAAGCAGGAATGCAAAGCTTACTCAATGAAGTTATTAATTCAGAGTTTACTTAATAATAAATTAAACATTTTTAGACAGGTTTACTGATATTTTCGAGAAAAAGTCCATAGGCTTGAGCTGGATAAAGTTCTATATTTCCAAAGTTTTTCTAAAATAATTTAAAACTTTTTAAATTAAAAAGGTTTTCTTACTGTTCTCAGGTGCATGTTCAACCACTGGAGCAAGACATTTCAGGCCACAATTTTCGGTCATGCAACACCTAAGGCCTTCCTGACAGTATCTATCGTCCAGGCAATCTGGCTCACACATTCCTTCTGTTGGGAAGACATGGTCTACAGGGCATGTGCCGGTTGTCACTACGTCTGGAACGAGAACAATGATTAGTGCATCATCTGTTAAACTTACACCTCTCTGGTAAAGTCTTAAAAGTATATATCTGGTGGAGTCTTAAACCTATCTGGTGGAGTCTTACACCTATCTGGTGGAGTCTTACACCTATCTGGTGGAGTCTTACACCTATCTGATGGAGTCTTACACCTATCTGGTGGAGTCTTACACCTATCTGGTGGAGTCTTACACCTATATATCTGGTTGAGCCTTACACCTATCTGGTGGAGTGTTACACCTATCTGGTGGAGTCTTACACCTATCTGGTGGAGTCTTACACCTATCTGGTGGAGTCATCATACTCCACCATAGGATTAAACTCTGGGTACTTGAATACATAATCTGTTCAATAAGTATAACCCAAATCACAAAAGCAACAATGAAATTTGAAGGGGAAAAAAGTCAATCATTTGCCAAAAATTATTATAGACAAAAGATATTAGAACTGTGCAACATTAGGGTTATCATGTTACGAGTCAGTCAAACTAAAAATCCAACTCAAAATATAGCTTGAAATTCAAATAATTTGCATTGCTTGGTTATTTGTTAATATGTTAAAGTGTAAAGAAAGGCCTATGAACCATCAACATGTGTCCAGATATTGAGGATATTAAAGTATATATAACAATTTAGTTCAAGTTAAGTTGATGGGAATAGTTGCAAGAAAGAAAAGTCACCAGTGTAAAACTATTCAAAGGGTGGCAAAAGTAAAGGTCATGTAGTGAGGACGACCAATAGTTCAGTGTATCATATGGATAAGTGGACATCACATTCGACTAACATCATTATATTGTCTTTGATGCTACTGAACTTTCTTTGCCTATATTGGACTCTGCCAAGGTAGTCATTACAATTCAAATGAAGTTTGCAACTTGTAATATGTATGCTACTCAGATAGCAGTGATTATAAGGTTGGGGAAGGTTTATTACTAAAAGCAATACTGTAATATATTAGAACATTATAATGGAATGCTGACCAATATTTAGGCATAACAGTACAAATCATGGCAGGAAGGTTGGAAATAATTACCTAAAATCAGCATGATAGCTTTACTATTGTGAAAAGTACAAATCTAGCCTTAGTCGCCAAGTACTTAATCGTAGTGTCCAGTTACAGTAACATGCAGTGATTACACAGTTTACAATTTAACAAAGGCCATAGCCTAGGCCTTTATTGACGATTAATCTAGCCTAGATCTAGTAGAAGTTTGTTTACTTAGCATTAAAGCCTTTGGCCTTGTGACTTTTTGCAGGCCTGCCGGTGAGACATGTACAAAGCTGTGATCATCAAGGCTAATGAGCAACGGTTAAGCAAGGCTTAATGATAGTATTCAATGTCAACACCATTGCCAACATTCCAACACTGAAAATGGACAAGACATTTACTAGGCCGATGCCACTGATACATATGGCTGCCCGCAGTACTCAGTTCAAGCATCTACCCTAGTTTTTACAGATCAAATTATTTATGAGACTGTCTATCGAAGTTTTCTACATAGCTGCATGATATCATATTCCAAGCTTTACTTCAAACCTAGCCTGAGTTAGGCTGTGTTGAGGTCTAGATTAGCCTGTAATTGTCGGTATCGTCAGTAGGCTGTACATGCTTTAGGCAGGATCAATCACCTAAATCACGTGAACTGCCAAGTTATTGAAGCCTCCAAGCAAAACTGTCTGTGATAGACGACGAATTTCATGATACACCATACGGTAAGGCTTGCTATAAACCGTCATTAAGACTTAATTCTAAGGAAATATATATAGTTGTGTGGACACAAAGAGCCGACATTTCCACCGAAGTTAGATTGAATTCCCAAATGGTTTCTGTTACCAGTGATCAATGTGACCGTGTGAACTTTTCGAATGTCAGTCTTCCACCGACACCGCTTACAACAACTTTGCAATGCGCCCTCAATTCAGAGCGGACGGAAATTGGTAAAATACTGCACCGTTACAACTTGAAGGAAAGGGAGTTCTAGCGCAAAAAGGAGGAGGGGCATGGGGGGGGGGGGGTTAGTGAGACAGGAGGTAAGGAAAAGGGAGTCGTACTGGACGTAACCTCAACATTGTGCAATACAGGTAAAAACCAAGCAGCATAAAATGTTCTAAGTATTGGAACTGTGACTGAAATAAGAGAATATCACTGCTATGATAAATATAGAGTCCTAAGCAAGTATTTGTCAACAAAGTTTCTATAGTGTAGGGATTTTATTCGACCCTAAAAATGAGCATGAAACTTAACCCACTGAATTATGCATATAATTTTAAAGACCATGTAATTGTAAGGCGTTGTTTCTTACCTTTGGTAACAGGGGTGGGTCCCGCAAATGCGAGCCCGATAACAGATAACAGCAACAGGTACTTCATGGTTTCGCCAAAGTGTTCTTCTCCAAGTCCTCTCTGATATTACAAAAGTTCCAAATTTGTTTTTATACTCTGCTGAACAATAGCTCCAAAGATCTCCCAACCCCCAAAATACGGTGCTTGATGCGCAACAACAACTCAAAAACTTTCCAACCAATCAGAATTGCTGTTAGAAAACGGTTGACTAAGTGAGCAACTCTGGGTCAACAGTCACGGTAAGTTTACATAAATTCTTGTTGTGGTGCGTTGTTTCGATATCCAACAATAGTCATTATGAAAATGAAGGAAGTTTCTAACCTTTGACCCCTTGTATCGTACGATGATGAACTCATGAGGGTATTTTCTTTCACGGAGATAGGCAACAATAGTCCTTTGATGTTATCCACCTCAATAATCTAACACGTTGAACTAAAACGAAAAGGCCAAACACTTATCCTTGCATGAAATTCGTGACCATAATTTATTCTCGCATAGCCCAAGTTTTTCTAAACATTTCAATGACTATAAACCCCATCCGTTTTCCCCAGTCTCCCCTGCCAGTGGAGAGAGCTATAGCTACAATGGGATCATGTAGAGTTTGTGATCATAGAAAATGCTACGAAATTATTCGTTACTATTAACTAAACACACTGCTTTGTCAGTTATACCGGTATACCTTACCGTTACACGAAAACATCTACACTCACTTTGGTAGTTAGGCAATGTAGCAAACAGACACATTGTTGATAACTGAAACGCATGAAGATTTTGATTACGGTTTGGATTCAAGCATTATTCTGTTTAGTACTAACATTTCGTTACATTGTAGGTCATTAGCATGGCTAGCCAAGTTACACATAATAACGAAGTCGAAGGGGGGGGGGATTTTTTAATTAATTAAAAGCTTCTGGGAAACCAAGACAACGTCAAAAATAGATTGATCGAGTTACAGATAGTTTGAATATTTCTGTTGTGCTAATTTTCTTTCTTTCTTTCTATGATCTATTCCTTTATTATATTGTATCTAACCTATGCTCTCATTGTTACATTCGATGAGTTTAACCTAATGGGTATTAAATCATTTAATTTTTAGCATAGAGACTTCTTTAGCGTCTGCTTGCAAACTTCAACTGGTAACAAAAGGTTACAAAATGTCCGTTTCCTTTCGATAAAGTTGGTTCATTTTTTACCCTTCACTCTAACAAAGCAATATAGGAAATCTTAGCTGAACTGGTGAACGATAGCCTAACAAGTACAGAGTATAGGGTGTGGGGAGGGTGTGGAGAGGGTGTGGAGAGGGGTAAGGGGGCGTCGGAGAGGACAACGACATATCTCGTTGATATGATTCACAAGGCTATAGAGTTAAGATTTCCATAATCCTCTCAATAATAATAAATGCTCGTACGATATAAAATAATCTTTCAGGATCCCCAGGCAACATGAAGTCAAATATTTCTTTATGAATGTGACTCCATTATCAACCATTAATGGTTGATTTAGACACTATTAAGATAACCTTTGTCAACAGAATGGGGCGGCACCTATCATGTTTTGTTTGTATTTCATTCGGTTACTAGTTACTTTCAGATAATAAATTATCAGTATCTGGTTACCCGTTCACACAGTTCAATGACAATAATGTGCCCGCGCATCGGCTATAGCATTGCCATCTAAATGAAGCTGGAGTATGCTGGGTAGCACACTCCATATAATTTTCCATTGACTTCGCACTAAATCGTTAAAATAATGTGGTATCTATACATCACTGGTAGAAGTTCTCACTAGCTAAACCTCTCATTGGATAGCTGACGAGTTAGCCATTCGTGGCACATTTTTTCTGTGTCCAGACAATTTTAAATTCTTATCTATGGGAGCCCGAAGTTTGGTTTATTCCATCTTTCATGTCACCATAGGCTGCAATTAAAACTGCAGGACAAATGACATATTTGGTAGCTAATGCATGCAATTATTAACCATTATTAGTAACCCCGTTAAAGAGAGACTTATATTGTTTCTTAATATGTATAATGTAAGTTGTTGGATTCACCAGCATAATTTGATTGTTGAACAATCTTAGTTATGATGGCCTATAATTTTGTAAGAACATCGTGTGGAGCTGTGGAGCTTAACAAGAAAACAAACTTGTAAATAAACCAATGGCGGCTACCTGATAAGAGTAAGTACATGAATCCCTCCCCAACCCTCTACCCCCAACCCCAAGAAAATTGAGACAAAGGATTTTCCAAGATTCATAAAGGGGGGGGGGGGGGGGGTGGAGAATTCACAATCTTCAGGCAACGATAACCGTTTATGAGCTGGAAGGGGTTATGTAGAGTCTAAAACTGGCTTTGTATAACTGAAATGAGGGCGCTTTACCCAAGTGTTATCATTGTACAGAGTGCACCCCTGGTGCTTTGAATCTGACAATTTTTACAGAATTACCACTTTTTATTATAGGCAAGCCAAGCCGTAAATGATTAATGCATGTGTAGCAAGTTGTATTATGCAATATCTCGATTGTCAATATTTTCTTCTTGTTAATTTATCTCGATACATTTAGAATATTTGCTTAGCTGTGAAAGTTCTTCTGTAATAAGAATTTCATCAAAATGTATCTCATTTTGTAGAGGTATTTTTTTTCATCTGTGGATAAATGATTCATAAGTTATAAAGAAAAACAGACATTTTGTGCTGAAGTGCCCTGATGACATCATTCATTTAGCTGTTGCCAGATGCATTTACAAAATATCACAATAATCGAAAAAAACTCGTATCTTGGCAAATACAAAACGCTCTGAGGACGAGGTCTTCGCCGAAATACTCAGAAACAAAATCAGTTGTTTTTCTCCCATTTTCAGCCTTCATCAGACTACACTTTTACATCTCGATTACCTAACGATTATATGAATATTGTATTCGTTGAATCGTTGGTATTGCCTTAATCCGTATTTTTCTTTTCTTTATATTTGCAAAAGTGTGACTGCTCGTAATAGCGTTGCTGCTTCATGCAGTTCTCCCTACCTCTACGTATTTATGTTTATATATGCCATTGTACCATTTATATTATGGCAATGAACTCAAAAACTTAAGCTCGATTGAACGGATGACTTAATGATACAGTACAAGAGCCTAAATAACTGTGTGTGTGTGGGGGGGGGGGGGTAGGATGGGGTGGGCAAATGGTATAAATACAGAGTATTTTGTGTCATTACGGTGCAGTCGTGGCACTGTTTTCCGTTTCCTTGCTGGATCTCCTACATTCTTTAACTTGGAAAACCCCATATTAAACTCTAGTTGGGGTAGGCCTATTTTAAGATAGATAGATAGATAAATTTATTTCGTCCAAAAGAATATGGAAATGCTCTCTCCCTGCAGCAAAACACATAAAATATCAAATATTAAAGTTATAAATAGAATACGGTTAAAACAAAGTAAAAACAAATACTAAAGTTATAAATAGAATACGGTAAAAAATAAGTAAAAACAAAGCACAGAAAAGTTGAAAAAAGGTAAAAACACCAACAGCAACAATATACATACATGTGAGATAAATATACATCTATATACACAAACATAAACCCACACATACACATTCTGTCACGGACTTACTTCCGGGGTAAGAGTCATTACCTCCAATGTCGTAACCAATGATTTCCCAAATTATAAACCATTTTCAAGTTGTGTAATTCATTTGGATGAACTAGTCGCTCGCTTAATTTCATTGTTCAGTTAAAGCATAACAAGCGGCTGGGTAATCATGCAGTTCAGTTTCGTTAACAAGCCAACTCCGATTGCCTTTCATGCGTCCTTTGGCATTTTCCTGCTATATAGGCTATATCCAATAATCGAATTGTCTAAAGGAAAAACAAATGACTATGAATGTTGATGTAGGCAAAATGGTGATGATGCTTGTAGTTGAAGTGACGGAGATGGTGTATCGTGGGGTAGGGTCAGTGGCGGAGCTAGGGGTATTGGTCAGGGGGCGAGAATGGTCTGTAGGTGCGCTTTCGACGCTATCTAAGCGGAGCGCAACCACAGCTCGGCGCGGAGCGTACAGAAATTTTTGAGTAAAGATACTCCCTAGATCGCCGGAAATGACCCTTTCCGGGCCTTGCTAATTTTCAGATAAACGAAGAATAAATAGGTGTCATCGCCATTTTGTCAGAAAATTACACCAACAAAATTTGACAAATGTCAATAGGTATTTGAGACTGCAATAAAAAAGTCAATAATCGCAAATAATTAAAAAGTGGTAAAAAGCTGAAAAGGGCGCCAACAGTCCATTTGAGTCCGTCAGGGGGGCATTCGCCCCCTCTGACTGTATGGACGCTCCGCGACTTGGTAGGGTAACCGATTATTTTTGTTAAGTTACCGGTTGGGCCATATTTATTTCCTTTATGTAAATGTTGAATATAATTCACACCGTGTAAAGGAGAACGGCTCTCCCTCCAACAATTGAACAAAGTCCTGCTTACGCCATTATGCTTTACGCTAGAGGTTGATTATGGTGCATAACATTAGTCTGGAGGTTCCCTCCAGTTAGACCACCAGGTAAATGGGGAACGGGGAGGAAGGGAACAAGGGGGAAGATCGATTTCGATACAAACTAGATTTGTTGAGAGTTACTGTCCGAGCAAAGTCTCGAAAAGTGATAGCAAAACAAAGGTGTGTGTGTGTGGGACAGTGGCGTAGCCAGAGGGGGGCCAGGGGGGGTTGCAATGCCCCCAAAATTTGCTTTGTGCTACAGTCTTGCCCCCCAAATGAAATCCAGTGATGTATTCAAAATACTTCTTATTTACATATTTTCGAGTTCTAATCACAAGTATTCATACCTCAGGGCTCATGTTCATACTTCATATAAGGTCAGAACTTGGTAATCAGACCGAGATATTACACATTTTGGGCCTACGGAGACCGTTGATCAATTTCGTCTTACAGAATAAGCGCCAATAATTTGGCCGGTTGTATAACCATTACAAACTAGCGCTAGTAACCCATGTGCATTTTCAGCGACCAATGATGCCACTCGTGGAGAATTTTCACTGCACGTATAGGCCTAGTGACATAGGCGTAGGAGGCGTGGGGGGG